>JBCAUA010076422.1:0-10882 GCA_038406235.1 Peronia verruculata
TGTAACGACTGTTGCTAACTCACGCAGGGCACTTCTAATATTCCGGCCTCTTAAGTTGAGCTTCTTCAGTAAAGAATGTACTCTTGAACGAACTTAGCCCTTTGCTCCCCCTTCTTCTGCGAACATGCTTTCCTTCATTCCAGCTTTACGCAAATCCTCTAAGAGATCTTGGTACTTGGCCATCTTGTACTCGTGCTGCTCCTCCATGTTTGTCTCATACAGAACAGTTTGCTCGACAAGGATGTAAGACTTTGCAATCCTCGAGCCAAGCACAATGTCCGGCCTCATACTTGACCCCTTAATTAACTCGGGATATTCCCCCCACCCTGGCAGATCGGCTACTATGTCCCAGTTGCCGGCTCCCTCCAGTATGGCACGTACCGGAGTGTTGCAGGGGTTCTTGGTAGGAATACTTGTTGACTCTTGCACGATTGTATTTCTCCGGGATTCTTCTGATTTTTCTGGCATTGTCAGCGCTGATGCAACCGTTCTTGTCAGCACTTCAAGTACGCAGTTGTTCCGCCAGGTATATCTTCCACCGGCCAAGCCGACTTTGCAACCAGAGAGAACATGTTGTAACGTCTGTTTTCTCCCCCCCTCCCCCCTACACACATACAGAGTGGGCGTTCGTCGCTAATCTCCTTCTTCCACCTGGTGAGGTTTGTTTTTGTAGGAAACACATCAAATGCGGCACGAATGCTGTAAGCCAGTTTGTGCCATGTGCCAAATGTCCTTCCATGTCATGGCTCTTTGGAGAACATCTTCCTAATTTGTCCGCTGCCCCTGTTGCCCATGCTGTACAGGTTTTGGACTCTCTTTTCGTCTTCCTCGTTCCCGCTTTCTTGGAGAACCATGTCTTGTTTTTCCTTAGGCGTCGCTGTGGATCACAGTGAGACCGTTTCTCCACCCGATCCTTATCATTTCCTATCAGACTGAGTGAATTCATTGATCTCCTTTGTCTGCAGAGACTGTTCTGCTGCATCGACGGTTTCTTTCACTTTTCACTTTCGGCTCGTTTTCAGTTCAGGTTCTATATTCCTCACAGCATCATCCTGTGAGCCTTGAACATCGGGTGAAGGCGGGCTTTCTCTATCTTGTGTTCTTCACTCAGGGGTTTGAGTGGTAGCACTAACTTATGTCGCTTACAGATTAGTGCGACATAGGTAAAGCATGGTTGGAACCCTAGCCACTTTCCTGTGTAGCGATTTGTCTTTGCCTCTGATCCCTCTACTGTTGAGATTTCAGGATTTCGTAGACTAAGAGTGGCCATAATAGTTTTTGGATCAACATGAATTGGAGGATTCACAAAGACAGATGAATATAAATAAAAAGGGGGGAGGGGGAGCGGGTACATGAAGCGCACGAAATAAAGTGAGAGAGAGAGAGAGAGAAAGAGAGAGAAAGAGTGAGAGTAAGAGAGACGAGAGTTGACAATGTGGTAGATAGAATATTATCTGACTTTTTTTAAAATCTGAGATCATCGGTCTCATCCATGAACAACATCTACGAGTGACAGATAAAGTATAACAGATAACCTTACCTTATTTTCTGTAAACGTCTTGTCACGTGACAGAATGACGCGCCCCCCTCCCTTCCCCCATCAGAACCCAGAAATGTAGGAACTAAAGAGAACATCACTCTATGGACTATACAACATTTTTTTTTTAACCGTGCTTCATTCATCTTCCGGTCATGTGACAACAGAGCGACCTCCACCAATCAGAATCCAGTCTCCCCGTGACGTTCTACACCCGCTACATTCCCTCAGTGGTCAGGTTTATCACCACTCTGGCCAAGAAGGTGCCCCAGTTTCTGGACGTCAGCCTGGAAGATCAGCGGTCACTCATCAAGGGAGGGATATTGGAGGTGGGGCAGACGCACATAGACACTCGCATAAAGAGAAAGAGAGAATTAGAAAGATGTGTGTAATATGTGAAAATGAAAGGAGGAATGGTATGGTCCTTGTAGGGTCATAGCTTTGTCTTGTTCGTTGTAGAGTTGTATTTGTTAGGATGAAAAGGAGTATTAATTCAATGATTAATTCATCAGTTATTCATTTATTCATTTATTGTTAACTCATTTGTTAAAGTTGTTAATTAATTTACTCTTTCGTTTTCCCCATTCAGACATTCAATTACTCATATATTTGTTCACCAGCTCATTTATTGCTCCAGTTTCATATATTCGCCCATTCGTTTATTCTTTTATTTGTTAGTTTGTTCTATCCATTACTTGTTCTTCGTTCTTATTGTCAGGTATGGACTGAGAGTTATTGTTAGATTAGTAAGGCTTTAAGCGCCTGAAAAGCAGCCATCTTGTGGTGCTTATCAGGAAACTGAAATGTACAAGAATGTCTCCACTGGGTCTATTGGAGTGATTGTCAACTGCTAAGAGTTTAGAACCTGTACTGTAATGGAACAAGTGCTGTATGACATAAAAGCCTTCTAGTATCTGTTATCTGTTTAATCATTTTTTAAAAATGTTTTGCAGATCGCTTTTGTCCACGATTCTACCCATGTAGTTGTAGACGATACCATTTGGAATGACACCAAGTTGAACTTTAAGCTTTCATTTCAAAAGTATGTATGTGTGCAACATCGTTTTTTTTTTTTATGTTGCTGTTGTTCTTGTTGTTGTTGTTATTGTTGTTGCTGCAGTTTTTCACGTTGAAGAGAGTCTTCAACTGGTCTTTCACTGGCACCATACCAGCAAATCATCTGCTTGTCCTCCTATCTATTGGATACGATAACAACAATTATTGTTTACTATGAAGAAAACGAATTAAGAATGAAATATTTAGCAAATTACCCCTCTGGAACCCGCATGCTTTTAAATCGAAATGATATACCACGGTAATATTACACTTATAATGCAATGGTTCCCAAAGTGGGTGGTACCGGGGGATGAGAGCTCCCAAGGAAACGCTGAAAGGTTAGAGGGGCGATAGTGGGGGGGGGGGGTAGGCTGGAGAGGGGCCAGGCTGGGGTAGAATTACGGCTAGATATGCCATCATCTGCTCGCTTGTCGCATGCCCTTGTGCTTTATGTCACAGAGAATCAATGCTGAAATTTCTCGAACTTAACTAAGATTAGATGATGAAATTTAGAACTTGGGGGCTTGTGTTTTAAGATTGCCCAAGACAGATCTGAAATGAATCATTGTGTTCAGTTTGTTCTTGCATTTTATATTTCTTGCATCTGTATTGTATTGTTGCTTACTTTAGGTGAAGATGATAGGCACGATTTGTCAGCATTTCTGGTCTGGCACAATCAATATCAACAAGATGGCTTTATCCTACAGTGTATTATAATCAATTTATTTATTACACTACATTCACCTTCCCGCAAAACAATAAAATATGATATATGTCTTTCCCGGAGGTTATAGGACATAAAAGAAATATAAAAAATGTGCGTTTTTGTACAGCTGAGGTAATCACCACCTCAGGAGGTTGAAGACCCTTACAAAACCGTAACCGTAACCATCATAAGCCTGTCATGGGGAGAGTCAACATGATTGCTTGGCACTGCGTGACATTGTATGACAGTCACTATACTATATAAGCATCATATTACATTGGATCCAGTGTCTGCCTTGTTTTACTGCCTGCCTTCCCTGGGGATGATAGGCTAAATGTATTAGCCTTTTCTGAGGACACTTATTAAGATGGTGTTGGTTGCATTGCATGCCCATACATTACATTACTTTTAATGCACTACTTTGCCATCATATCCTGTAACAATCTCTCTTGTTCCTACAGTTTGCCTTCGCTAGGAATAATAGGTGAAATCTATCAGCATTTCTGGCCGATCATGAGAAAGGTCACCAAGATGTCCCTGACAGATGTTGAGGTCTCGCTTCTCTGTGCCTTACTCATCTTCAGTCCAGGTAAAGGCAGAGCCTAAGCGTGTCCCTGATCACGAACACAAAGGAAATGAATAAACCTAGTTCGGAAAGAAACTCTAACAGACAAAACACTTGGCAAATTTTCATTACAGCATATTAATGGTGTTTGCTCGTGGTGCCTAGTAAGTTATGGCGCTCCTACCTCGGCAACCAATTTTCATGATCAAGATATCTTCAAGAAGCACAAAGTAATAACAGTGATGATTATTGCCCTGAAGAAGAGTCAAGTTGACTCGAAAATTTGGCTGAAATTTGACCATCACAATCAAGTTATAGATTTGTGTGTTATTTGTTTTTCTTGAATTGTTTTGCTAGTTGCCGGTCTGACAGTTCTATTATATTTTTTTAAAAAAATAATAACGGTGATGATAGTGATATTTGCCCTGCCGAACAGCAAATGAACAAAACAAATTTTGGTGAGTTTTATTAGTTTATTTAATATTCAGCTGTATATTTCTTCTTACGTTTCTCTTATTAAGAGTGTCGTATGTAGTAAATTGTCATTACTATTTTTCTTTTATTTATTAGTTACCGCTTAAACTTCATGGCATAATAAACAATTTCACGATGATCACGAAGTCTCTCTTGAGATGAAAAAATTGTTTTATTAATGATGATCATTAGTTCAGTTCTATTGTATTTTATGATATGATGAAATGATGATGATGATGATGATATTTATTTTCTATTTGGTATTGATGATCATGATGGCGAGGAGTCAAGCCGGCTAAGATATTTGACAAGTTCCATCAGTATATTTAATATTCAACTTATTAGTTTAGATTAATTTTTTTTTAAGGCAGATAAAATAATGGTGTTGATGATTTGCCCTGATAAACATATTTGACAATTTGGCCATTAACATCTTTTTATTCATTTTTTTAAAAGACTAATTCATTCTACAGAACAAATATACGGTTTCTGTTTTATTTTGACGGTATGAGTCTATTGCCGAGAAACATCGTTCCTCAATTATTGTAAGACGTGTAAAATGATAATGGCGATAATTAAAGATATTAAATGAATATGAATGCTTTGAAAACATTTATAATTGTTTCCTTTATTCTCACAGATCGGGAAGGTTTGACCAATGTCCGCTATCTGGAGAACCTTGAGAACGAGCTGGCCATGGCTTTGAAGTGTCAACTGATCTTAAACCACAGCGAAGTGCCCAACATTTTCTTCAGTCTCATCGATATCATCATCGAGCTACGGGGCATCTCCGCCTTGTACTTGGACTCAGTGCTTGATGCCCGAGTGGACAAATCTAGTGCCAAAGTCTCTCTTGCCGAGACAGGTGGAGAGGGCCAGATCTCTAATGGCGTACATCCATCCACTGACTCAGAACAGCCCCAGAATTTATCCAGGGGTGTTTCTCTGGTCGAAATCAATACAGGAGATGGTGCCATGCATAGAGATGATTCTGATTTCTCCGAAGTTGTTCCAGGCGATGGAAGCGTCCGCTCTTTAGTAGATGCCCAAAGTTTGAGAAAAATTCCCACTTTGAACTTAGAAACAGAATCAATGGATTCCATTGGGGCGGAGGATTCAGATTCCAACCAGACGTTGCCCTCGTCAGCGGACAGTGGTAGCATGGCGTCGAATGCGAATCTGCCCTCCTGTAAGCCCCCAGAACAAGAAAATATGAAGACCGGCAGTTTGCAGAACGCTGCCGCAGATATCAAGGTCAAGATGAAACTAGACAGGCCTGATACCATTGAAGTGGAGAACAGTTGTAGACATGATGTTCTAGAGGCATCGATGGCAAAAACTCCCATCACCGAAACCACGCCGGCTCTAAGTATAGGCAAAGCCCCTGTGGTAGTTGATAATAGAAAGCCAAATGGACATAACGATATTTCAGATTCAAAGAATGACTGTGATATGTTGCTAGACAAAAGAGACAAACAAATCAATTTAAGTGATATGGCTCAGACAGCTGCGAACGATCTCCGAATTGCTCAGAAATCCACTGTTTCTCCAGCAAACTGCTCTGAAAAAACTGCAGATTTTGAGGAGAAAGGGGATTCTCAAAATACAGCCAGTATATCCAAGGAAATCCCCACATCACTTCAATCAGGATTCATTGACTGTTTCTTAAGATGGACAAAAGAGCAGGAGAAAAACGAAGCTCAAGCAAGGGAGGATGGTGATATTCAAGAAATCGACGAAACACAAAACATGAAGGGGACACCGACAAGAGGCTCAAGCCAGATTGCTGGTGAGACATCAAATGAAGAAGATAATCCAGATTTGAAATCCCCATCAGAGACAGAAGTCTTAAATTTGCATCGATCACCGTGTGATTCCACAGAGGTATCAAAATCTTCAAACTCATGTGAAAAAAATACTGAAGCTGGCAACAAAGACGGGAACCATTCTGAGGAAGCTATGGACACTGCAGATAATACTATTACTTCTCTAAAGGAGGATCAATCTTTTGCTGCTTCAGATGCTCTTATGATTGAAACTGCTATTAGGATTGAAACAAACTCCCAAATGCCGCAGGCATCCTCTAACACTTCCTACAGTCTATCGTCGGTAACATCAGAATCAAGTACGCCCATTAGCCAGAGTAGTAATTCCAAAGACACTAAGACAACTGAAGAGAACATAGGCTCTCCTGTAGACAATAATGAGGAGGATATGGTACTGGATTTCTCCAAGACATGCTCAAGGACAAGCTTGGCATCACCGCTGACCGCAGTCACTGCAACATGTGTTCAGTCAACATTACAGTCTCAGATTGTCACCGCCTATGAAAACTTACATCTGCCCAGAACTTCAGCCCAGTCTCAGCCCCCTGACCATGCATCTGAGACCACATGGGTCGGTAAAATGATTGGCCAGCATTGTCCACCTGAGAGTCTGCGAACTCAGGTAGAGTATCCGGTTACCGTCAGAGGTCGTCTGGGTAGGGGGAAAGTGAACAGTAGAGCCAGGAGAGGGGAAATTCACAATTCGGTGGCTATGGGACAAAAAGCAAAAAGTTCACTGGCCCTGATGGACAGCCGTGCCAGTTCAAGGCCATATCGAGAGACTAGCGATTCAAGCCCTAGTGCTGCCCCACATCGTAGGAATACGATGCCTCCACGACTAGATTATAGAAGCTACCGTCAGGCTCCTTATCCTGCGGGTTCATCACATTCTTTGCTCAATATTCCGGCCATGCCGGTTGGTTATGATCCAGCTATGTTTTCTGGTATGGCACACCACTTAAATCCCTCGGCCATGTCCATCTCGTCCATAATGGCTTCCGGTCACGGGACCTCTTCAGTGGTGATGCCCCCTTCCCACTGGCCCCACGCCCACGCTCACCCCCACACGCGGCCCCCACCCCCACTCCTGTATGAGGGTCACCTTAGAAATGGTCACCCCTCTGTCTACGGACACTCGATGCCGGCTTCACCAGAGGTCGCCACTCCCAATGGGTTAGGACCCCCACAATCGCACAGACCTAGTATACCTGTGACGTTGATGGGTCCGCAAGCTCATCCGCCGGGTCTTATACCGACACTGCCCCCAGCTCATATTATGACTCAAAATACTGCCGGAGTCTCCTTTGGTCCACGAGTCTTTCCTCATTCAATGACAGGAGCGCAGACTCCTGCCCGTCCCGTCCCTGTCCAGAATTCCATCCAACATCCTCCCAGCACAAAGTCTCCTAGCCACAGCCCTTTCAAAATTCCCGATACTCACACTGTTTTAGTTCTACCCGTTAAATCACCAGATGTGCCAAAAACAACAGCGTCACCATCCTCCTCAACCCTTCCATTGTCACCGTCTTCATCTTCATCTGTCTCTCCAGCATCATCGTCAGCAACTTCATCTCCTTTTCCCTTGGTCTCAGAGGAAGGACCCCTCGACATGTCCTCATCATCCAAATCAGTTAAGAAAAATGAACAGCCATGTACGTCCAAGATCTGTTTCTCAACTGTAGAAGACAAGGCTTCATCGTATAAAGGCACTCATGTGTCGACCTATGACGAATCGAACCCATACCTTCAGCCACCCCCTGCTCATGACAGCATTTTGAATGGCATCATGTCTTCGTCTTTTTCCACCACTATCTGCCCTGCCCCATTGCCTCTGACAAGTACCAGCTCAACCACTTCGCACACTCAGTCTAACAACCCCATCAATCTCGCTGTCTCTTCGCCCACTACCACCATTACCGTAAGATCCCTCTCATCCTCTCCCAACTCCGACCCCAAGCCCACTTCTGCAGCAAGTAAAATTTCCAGTTTGACCACCATCAAAGAGACTGATGACCAGTGGTCATTGGAGGAGGATGTTGACCCATTGTTAGGGCGTCCGCGATCTCATTCGTTTTCATGTGCCCCAAGACGCTCCCGTCTTTCCCGCAGTAATTTGTACCGACTTCTCATGGACACTTCAAAAGCCTCTTCTCAACAGACGAAACAATCGTGAGCATGAATAGTCTGAGTTTAACCCTCATACTGCCTTCAAAAATTGCTGGAATGCTATTGTTATATATAGATCTTCATTTGTGTTCAAGAATGGATTTGACATATATGGTGTCCTGAAAATGTAAGACTCATTTTTGATTATTGTTGTGTTGAATGTAATTTCTTAAGTGATTCAGATGTAAAGTGCTTATTAATATATACTGAACGAGATTTTGGTCAGATCAGTACCTTAGTGTTTCCAAGGTAGATTTGGTTGGATTGTTTTGACCTTCCTTTTCTGGTGGCTGTTAAATGAGTATGAGTTTTTCCCTGGGCCAGATGAGTGGTTTCGGTGACAGACAATTGATTTCTTTTCTTCAGTACATCTTCAACTTCACCCAAGCATCTTTTTCTTGATCGTCCCCTATCCCGGAAACCTGACCTCTCTTGCTGTTGGCTGGACCTCTGTAGACGGAAAGATGTTAATACATCTTATGAGAAATCAAGCTCCTCATTCCTGGCGATGATATCGGGAGCATGTAAAATACCAATAACTGAAATAGAAGTGGTATGTTTTGAGTCAATGGATAACTTACAGGATCGTTTGAGGACAAACTGTAGACAGAAAGACTCATAATATAACTTTAAAGAAAGATCAGCCCAGTAGCTGCTACGACTAACCTTTACAACAGACTTTCCACTCTCACTTCACCCCTTTCCTACCGCCACTGCCAATGTTTGACTATGTACTCAGTTTTAGAATCTTACAGTAAACCACATTATTATGAATTAATCTGAGTATCATTTACACTGTATTCAAATATTTTTGAAAAGAACAGTATTTCACTGATCGTTTCGGGAACTTACAGTGTGCCGAAGTTATTGACTGTCCTAAGATGTATTTTTCTATAAACGTAAGTGATAAATAGCTTTATTATTTCAGATTTCATTCCAAAACAGAATAAAACGCAACTGGTGTCTCGTATTGTGGCGTAGAATAGAAAATAATCTGTGGCCTTATATCTTTACATCCAAACTGAGAACAATCCAGGACATAAATCCGGTATAGTCAAGAGCATAGGTTCCTCGTTCTGTTATAGTGATTGTGTTTGTTAGCTCCATTCTCCTCATGCAGAAAAAGAGAGTTAAGTGAGACATCAAATCAAGACTGTGAGACCTTCTCTGAAGCCACAGCAACATGCTATTGGTGGTATCCAAAAACTGACACTGATAATTTGTCAATGCCTTTGTCTTGTAAGAGTCTATCCTCACTTTAATGAGATCTTTCCTTCATTCATATATCTTTTCGAATCACCGACAAATCAGGGACACTAAAAGGATAACATTGATTACGTGCCACATTTCGTATGTGCCATATTTGTTTCTGTGTGTGTTTGTCTTTTTAGTCTGGAAAAATGTGTCATACAGAAGGCCATTGTTGCCTTGTACAATGAGGTGACAGATGCCTTGTTTGACATGACAATGGGAAGTGTTTGTATAATAGTATATCCCATTTAATCCCATTTCTAACTTATCCATGCTCATTATGTGTGACAATTAATTTAAAAAAAAACAAAACTAACTTGGAAAGTGTTAATGTCTTTATAAGGTCGCAAATTATTGTTCATCATTCGAATACGTTCAATAATGTAGCCACATCTGCATAAAGCTGCAATGTTGATTGGTGTTCTCTGTATAACAACTAGCATAAAAAAAAAACTATATTTACATAAAACTATAGCTCTTCATTCAAATATATGAGAAAAGAAACTATGTGTTCAGTAAACTACAAAATTCTTCCCCGTGTAACAGAGAAAAATTGCTACAATCAACATGAAACTACAGTATTCTTCATTCGAACAGTCAAGAAAAGTAGCTATAAATGCATACACCTGCAAAACTTTTCATTCAAAGTAATAAGTTGGAAAAGAATTTGTCGCTATATAGAGCTGCAATGTTTGTTATTTAAATGGAACAAAAAGAAAACTAATGCTCGACTTAGTACCACACGAACTGGTTCTTGCCTTTCATGTTGTACACTCTGCCATGTTCTTTAAAAAAATTGCTTTGTGCTACGTATTCTTGTACTTGACCAGAATAAATCTAAATTGAATACAAATATCAATATCAAAATACTTACCTATAAGTCAGATACATAAGACACCGTCATCCACACCGGTCTCTTCCTTTTGTTGTAGGTTGACAACTACATTGTTGTTTGTTTTCTCAACGTGCCATTTTTCTCTTGTTCTTCTGATGCTGACTATGTGATTTAAAATGCACACACACACACATATATATATACATCTGTAATTATTTTCTGAAAACCTGATTCTCATAATTTATGATTTTTTATGTTTTGATACCTGAAATTTTAATACTGACTGAGACCACATGAAGAAGAAATATCCTAAAAACAAACCAACAAAAAAAAACTTGAAATCTGTCACTAAGACTTTACTTAAAAAAAAAAAAAAAGCAATTAAAAAAAAAAAGGAGGGGGGAGAGGGGGGGGGGGGGAGGTCGAGGGGAAAGCACTCGTCAAACACAAACCCTCTAAATATTTA
>JBCAUA010076454.1:0-10881 GCA_038406235.1 Peronia verruculata
CTTTTTTCAAAATTTTTTTCTAAATTGTTGTGTTAGTTGCCGGTTGGACAGTCTTTCTCTATTTTATAAAATGATACAAGAGGTCAAAAAGATGACTTGAATTTTGGAACTATCTCAAACCACAGAATTGGAAAACCAAATTCTTTAATGTCTTATATTTCAAAATCTGAATCCTGTCTTTGTGCTTTGGGGATACACAAATCATCTTGGACAAGTGCACATTCTTTAGGCTTAATTAGTCAATTGGCCCATATCAAGTTTCAGTTATATGTAGCATGAGCAGTCTCTCATGAGAGAGTGTGATATTCCTTTCACCTCTTGCAGAGTTGATGAATTGACTGACATACTTTGCATATATTTTCTTGAAATTGTTTTTCAAAAAAATTATTTACTGTTCTTCCTGCAGATCACATGCTAAGAATCATTACCACTGAAGAGACAGAGCATGAAAAACTGGGTAGAATAGAGATATATCACAGGGTGAGTTATATAGTCAAGCTTTTTCTACTATTCTACTAATAAACATGGTCAAAGATAAGTTGCATGTACATATATGAGCCATTCTCAAAAGGTCGACTGTAAGATTGTCCCATGTAAGGCAATTTTTATCAGTCTTAAACAGATCTACAAACATACTAAATCCCTATCTTAAGATACTAGGTCTATTATCTTAAAAGGAAAAGATGGTTCAGCTCATGGTTATTGCCATAAGTGACCTTGAAATGTAGATGTCCCTTATCTCTTAGTCAAGATACAAGATGACACAAGAAAGAGTAGTTTTTTATGATTTTAGACTACTTTAAGTTGAAATAACAGTTGACATAAGAAGCAAATTAGGTAATCAAAATGTATTTTGTCCCACCAAGTTATTTTAAGATCATATAAATGTTTCATTTTTGTCATTGCTATGTCTAAGAAAAATTTATTTCATTAAGTTTGTGTTAACATGCATTTCAGTCAGAAATATTCAAAATTATTCCTTAACATTACATCAATGTTGCTAAAAGTAATTTATAGGCTTAAAATGAGATTAGAACAGAAGGAAATCACAAAGCCATTAAATATATTAAATTTCTTAGATGTAGAGATGACCAAAAAAAAAAAAAAAATACATGTATATGAATTAAAGGAATATTATTTTATTATCAATACAAACAGCGCTAACCACTAAAATCTTGTTAAGACATGTAGAATGTGTAGGAAAAAACAGCCATGTAGTGAGGGCCTTTGAATATGGAATCTTTCCATGGCTGTATAGGATCAATGTCTAATAATTTATAAGACATGCTATGTCAATACATGAATAATGATAAAGAGTAAAAATAATGAAAATACTAACTCATTGAAAAATCAACCAGCTATCTACATTGTCATGTATTATAAAAATCTCCCCCCATCATCTTACAACATTTTCGATATAATGTAATTGAGCCATCCCATGGCAGGTAACTTCCTAATTAGACCAACTGAAATAATTGCCAACTAGATTATGCCCGAAAATAAGTACATGTATATCATGTAATGAGTAATGTGATACGATAAAAGTAAAAGTCATTCCTAAAGACTGAAGTATGATGTAACAGTGATGAAAATTTCCACTTCTTAGACACAACAAATGACGAAGCACACTACTTCCTTAAAGCTGCAGAACTAAAATCTAAATGAAAACAGACCTAGATCTCCCTCACGATCAAGACAAAGTTTCAAGACCACACCAGTTTCATGGGATTATAGCACTGAGAAAATAGGATTCAATGTTTGTAACTTCCAGACCATAATTTTCACAGTCTTAGATGTAAATGTGATAAAGTGATGACAAAAATATTCCTCGACCCACTAGTGTCTTGTTTCCCTTTGCTGACCGTCCGATAACTATGGAAATGGTTCCCAGGGTCATTTCCCATAAATTAAAAAGGTACCGTAACCAGGAAAAAACACCTGAAAACGTGGATGCCCACAGGGCCATTTCTTAGATGTAACAAATGACAATTCATATTTTTGGAAACTGGTAGAGTTATTTAGCTGGTGGGGTTGTTTTTTTTCACTGCTTTATTTAAGGGCCCATAGTTATCAAACCCATGCCTACAATTCCTAGTCAGAGCCCTGAAAATGTTTTTTTGCACAAACTCAGAGGTCTACCCAAGGATGAAAAAAAAAAAAAAAAGCTTGTCTAAGCACAGAAACATAATTGACCTTCAGACACTAAACCCAGATGGCATTTGAGGAAAATGATACTTCACACTGGAAATAGAAGCATTGAGCTACTATGATTATCTAATTTAGCAAGAGTGTCAAGAGAAGCCCTCAGAAGAAGAGACAAAATGAGGTTAAAAATTAAGGGCACATTTAAGTTAGTTTAGGACTTCGGATCTTTGTCAATTCATGTCTGTCCAAATAATCTTTATAAATTTGTTTATTCTGTCTCTTCAATGTATGTTTAGGGCATACAAGTAATAAAAAAAATGAAACTTTAGTGTTTTCCTTTCTTTTTGTGAACCTGAAGTGAGGGCAGTGCAGTTATCGTTAGTCTTTTGAGAATGGCTCATTTATATAATATGCATTTGCTGGTTTTCCTCATTTTGCTAATAAAGAGTTGAGCAATTTCAACAGATGTTGATATTAATTTACATACTCGTACTGGTAGATTGATGTGACAAAGCCAATCATTTCCACAGGTGCAAATATAATTAAGGGCTGCACAAGAAGTCTGCTGAGATGGTTCTATCAGGAGTGTAAAATACAACATCGCCTTTTCATGTCTTGGTCATTGTTGACCATAATCCACTAATATTATTAATATTAATAAAATTATTCTGATATGTGAAGAATTGTCGCAAAGCAAATGAGCTCCTTTGCTGAGATGTCAACTGTAATGCAAACTTATGATATGTGTTTGTTTTAAATGGTTTGTGTGTCATTTTTTGGGGTCTATAAAAATACAGAAATAGTTTGATCCTCATCAAGGGAGCATTTTTTAAAAAACTAATAAGATATCTATAAATCTATTACATTTACATAAACCAATTCAAAGGTCACTAAAGAATCGACTTTAACGCTGAAAAATAAAGTAATTTTCCAAGGACAGTGAAAAAAAATTATGAGCATCAGGATACACAGCTACTCCTTCTTTTCTCAAATTGGTGAAGGTTACAAATTTGGAACAGACAAATTTGATAATTTATATGTAGTAATTACATGTGTATAATAACAATGGTTTATTATCAACATTTGCCCCAGTAAATTTTAATGCAATGATTTGTAATGTAACAAAGAGGGTGAACTTTTATTCTTTATCATTATTTTCTCTTGGGTTGAGACATTGTCGGCTTTACTCTGCAGGGGATGTGGCTGCCAATTTGTGGAGCAGGCTGGAATGATTATGCTGCACGCGTTGCCTGTCGGCAAATGGATTTCACAGATGGCAGAAAGCTGACACTGAACGAATGGTCTGAAGGTTCAAACTCCACTTGGCTTGGCAAAGTGGCATGCGAGGGCATTGAAAAGAGGCTGGATGCTTGCTATTTGGAGGACTGGGAAAATAACTGTCCCAGTACAATCCCAGCTGGTGTGAGGTGTCTCTGACATCTGTAGCTTGTAGGTGTGGAAGAGTCAAGGCAAGATTCAGTCAAGAAATACAAAATTGCATAACACAACCTCATAAGTTGAAATGATTCTCTGCCATGTAGAGGAGTGGAATTTGACAGCAAAGCATACAGGCCTCATTTTAAGTTTCTCTGAGCTGATTATAGAATCTTTGATGCTCAACAACTGACAATACAGTGTAATAATATATAGTATTTATATAGCATAGGGCTACACCCTGTAGAAATGAGCTCTGATGCTGAATATGAGTATTTTTATGGTAAAAACTCCTTCACCTTTTCATTTTAGTGGATAATGTCGTTGGCCTATAAAGTATGTTATGACATTGTTACTCCATTATAGCACTGCAGTTCAAACATTTTTTTCTTTTTTTTTTTTTACAACTTTTAGGAGTTCAGTCAGCATGTTATGATTATAAATAAAATGTTAATTTTATCCCTTTGGCAGAGGATAGAGGATTAAATGATTTTCTTTACTGTCAAATTGGGCCATACTGATATATCTGCTCAGTAATGTGGGCTTTTATTTGATGTAGCTCATGTTTACAGAGCTGATGATATTGATAAGAACAAAGACAAACAAGCTGATAGAGCATTCAAAGAAAGATAAACAAAAACTAAGAAGAATGAATGGATATGAAAGGCAATTTTATTATGTACTTCATCCTCCCTTTCCTACCTCCCAATGAAAAGGAATCCCCTTGAAAGATCCAATATGAATGAAAAGAACACAGAAAACATCAATTTATGTTAAGTTTATTTTCTCTGTTTTAATAAACATTTTGCACAAAATGTTCCACACAAGACAAAAAGATATCAACTGATAATTATCATTGTCTATACAAACAGATGTAATTATTTTATTTTTTACACTCATTTACATGTTGTTTTTTTTTATTGCATATACTATTCTGTTCATCAACCAGAAATGTCAGAACTGACTCAACTGTTTCTTTTTTTGTTAGACGCTAACTTTTTTTTGTTTTTCCTCCTGTCACAATTATTTGTTTGTCCTCCTTGTTCAGTTATGTACATGTGTGAATGTTAAATCTCCTGTAAATTAAATGATCTGAAATTCTTCATAAAAACAGTTCTTATGATTTCCTGCTTACTACCTTGGTGCAATTTTTGTTCATCATTCACCCCTTGTTTTGACCCTTCTCGAAACTGCTGTATGCAGTATGTTTGGTTAAAAAAAAAAAAAAGGAATGAAAGAAAGAAAAAGGCAACAGGTATATTAAATTACAGTGAACCACAAAGTCTCCTTTTCACCACAAGTACTACAACATTTTTTACATGCGGCAAATGAATTTGGTGGGGAAGGGGGGAGAGCAATTAGATCAGTCATGTGGTCAAATGTCTATTTTATTTTCCTCAATTTCCCTTCAATCTGACCGAAAAATTCCATCATAAGAATAAGCATGGTCTCTTAATGCACCACACATTCTTTTGTCAAATAACCCTTAAAACATTCACTGCTGAAAAGCACATATAAAATCTCTACTGAAAGATATTACCAAAAAAAAAAAACAAAAAAACAAAAAAACCCAAACAAAATCACTCCAAAGTGGGAAAATTTTTAACAAATAATATATTGACAAGCTACCCATGTGGACCAGATTTAAAATTTATTATTATTATGAAAGACATTCTAAATCTGCGAAAAAAAAACAACCAAAAAACGAGACATAAAAAATAGTAACAGTAACATCCTGACAAATTTTTTTCCAGTTATTTTTTGCTTTTCTTCTTCTGGGACTTGGATTTCATTCCCTTGGCCGCGCCTCTTTTGGCTCCTTTCACAAGATTCTTGAACGATCCTTTCACTTTCATCTGTTTCCTGTAAATGAGAAAGATTCCCAGTTTCCCATGAACATATATGACAAGTGAAAAATGAAAATAGAAACAGAGAGCATCAGAATACAGAGTCAGGCACAACAGAGTAAAAATTTGGTTCCAGGGGCTAACAGTGGCATTACCTTCACTGTTACAACTGCAAATCTTTTAATGCTGTTATGACAGCTTACTTAAACACAAAGCAAGAAGTGCTGGGCTGATTGAAATGTTGAGCTACGAACATACATTTCCAATAAATGTGGACAGTGGTTAATGTTAGGGCAAATGCTAATACAAAACATGTACAGCACATGGCTCATGAGAAACTGTTGGCAGTAATTATATACATTATAGGTGCTCAGTAACAAATATTTGAGAGACAAAATTATTAATCTAACCTCTTATTCAAACTGCTGAAATTCAATGGCACATATGCATAAGGATCTGGTTTTCCTTTCTTTTTCATATCTCCTTGTGCTTTCTGAAATAGAACAAAAAGAAGATGTGATGCTCTATACATGAGACTGAAAAACAAAAACAAAACAAAACAGATTTGTCTGTTGAGAACAACTTCTGAGAGAAGTATAATTATTCTCTGACAATGTAGTGAACTTCATCTACAACAGCTACAATATGCCTCATCTGATAACAGTTGTGCCACTTTCTGCACTTTCTTTTCTGTCTTACCTCCTTAAGAGGCATCAGAACTGGAACATTTAACTTAACTCCTTGAAATTCAATAAGCACCTGCTCTAACAGCATAATCTTGTCAAAAACACACTGTAGACTGGGCTGGAAAACCAAACAGGATTTTCAGATTGATGACTTCATCAGTCATAACTTTACCTGCACTAAAGCTGCTAAAGTCAGGATGATTTTCACAGTTGCCATGGCAACGCCGCCATCTTGGATTTTGGTGTCCCTTAATTTACTGATTTTAAAATCTATCTAGTCCGCTAAATTTCAACGAAGCTTAATAAAACTTGATGAACATATTGTTTGATATAGTATCTAAAAAGTTAGGTATTTTCAGCCCTCCCGATGCTATAGAAAATTTTCTATAAACTTTTGAAAATACCATATGGTGAAAACTCAAATTTTGCCATTTTTTTTCAAACTAAAAAAAAAGAATTTTCCTTAAAACTCACAGACCGAATTTAACGTACGTATGTAATTTTTTTGGTTTAGTGGTGACAATTATGTGTACCAAATTTGGTTTGAATTGGTTTCGAAACAAAAAAGGAGATAGCAAACAAAATTTAAAAAAAGGGTTTTGAGAAAAACACATTTCGAGTTTTTTGTCAGCGAAAAATTAACATGAATTTTGTGTTCAGCTTTCAGCCTCGGAACTGTCTTTTTTTTACAAACTAGCCCTCTTTTCATGACTTCTGTATCCCTTGTTTTTGGCTTTCTGGGCATATTTTTAAAAAAAAATTTTGCTCCCTATCCCCCATTATTATATGAGCCACTTTGGGGTTCTTGAGGACTTCTGTGTGTCCCCCATATCATTTCTAAATGCAAACTAAGAAAGTTTTGACCTTCACTATGACATAATTATAGTCAACAACTGAGCTATTAGTAGCAGAAACAAAGCAAAATTGTGCTATGAACAGGATGGAGAAAGTCATTTTCGAACGCTTACATTGATAATTTGCATGATCCTCAGTTTTTCTCGCCTCAAAGTGGTCATCCAGTATCCATCTCTAGCACTAGAACTTGTGATACTGCTAGAAGAGGTGATAATCATGCTTTTTGCACCCTTTGCCTATATATAATCAAATCGCGACAATCTACGGATCATTTAGCATCCAGAAGCAACCAAATCCTGACTGACAATATGCTAGGTCTACTGCTGAACGACCATTGGTCAAACATGTTAGAATGGACTTGGCACTTTTTGATACTATTTTTACATGTAGAAAAAGCAGTACTATTAAGAGAAAACAAAAACGCAAAATCCGTATTTCAGGATGCGCCCCTCCCCTTAAGAACAGTAGACAAGCATAGGAGATGTTTTAGTAGTTGATTGAGAGCTCTACTTGAGAAACCCGTGATTTCATTAAGAGTTATTTGTGCTTAACCGTATGCAGTACAATGCTCAAAACTGTCCACTATTGCTCACCTTGGATTTATATTCTTCACCAAAAACTTGAGTTCCTTCCTTTGTTGATCTCTTAGCCTGGGCTAATGGCCTGTGAATGCCACTTCCACCAGCTGAAAAATATAAATTACTACTCTTAGTAACATCAGTACATGTTTAATGTTTTCATTCCTATTATGAACAACAAAGAAACTGGCAGCATGTTTCATCACCTAGACTGGAATTCAAAATTTGGAGATTTGTAAGGTGAAATGTTAAATTGTAAATATAAAACGATAGCATTCGAATAAAGGAGAGCAGTACGTTTCTGCAATACACTTTGAAATGGTTAAAATGAAATTTGCGGGTAATGGAAAAAACTGCCTGTGCACATTTGTTTTCTGTCATTTGCAAACGGCGAAAAGTTTGAAATGGCCTACTCTCTGCAGATGTCCGACTTTGTCATAAAACCCTCAGCTTCACGAATCAGTGTCCTTTGAGCTGCAACAATAAACCTGTTCTGGTTTCGATGAATTCATCATCATTGACTACCAGTCTAGATCTAAAATAGCATACAGTCAATAGCTCAGGTATTTTCAATATGAAACTGAAGAATGTGCATTGACTTCTCAAAACTGGCCTTCAAGAAACACTGAAAGCACAAATGGTTTGATTGACCAAAAGCCTACAGGTGGAAGTGTGGATAATGTATGATTGAACAGAGAAAGGCCTTTTCATCCTCTGATACCTTGGTTGCATGGTTACAAATAATGATGAAATTGTAATAGCCTCACTCCTGCACATAATAGGTGACACCTTCTCACATTACATCATACTCGACTGGGACCATGAGCGACGGATGAGGGGTGAAACGGGAACGGCAGGTGCATGATTCCTACATGCTTGCGCCTCAGGCCTTACCGTTCTTGTGTCATACTGCTGGACAGTACAGCATATTGCAGGCATCAGTATTTGAGGCACGCATGGACAATTTCTTTGTTGGGGCTTGTGTCATACTACTGGGCAGAATAGCATAGCACATTGCCCATACCGGTACTTGACGCGCTCAGGGATGCTTTTTTTGTCAAAAGAAACTGGTCCAATACCTGAGTACCTGAGCTCAGTCTTGGTTATATTAAATATGAAAGAAAAGTGTGATCAGGGAAACGAAAACTGTTTGTTATGAAGGTAAGTTTTCGTATCAGCCCGTAGTTTTTCTCAGTGTAAAAAAAAAAAAAAAAGTTCCCAAAGATTCTTAACAATGCAAGTTTCACTTTAAGTGTTTTCTTACTAACCGTTTTAGGGTGTAAGCAATACAGAATGCTGACCACCACAAGATTTCATATTAGAATCAATGAAATTTTTGTGGGTTTTGCCCATCTTTCATAAGAGAACAGGGTAATAAAAATACATCTCCACTGTCAAGTGCCCTTTTTAGTTAGACTGGAAATTCCCCTTGCTATTTGTCATGCTGATCCCACAGAAAAATTAATATAACAGCCCTGCTTACCTTTGTACTTAGAAGCTGATGGTTTATCTTCATCTTCATCATCTACTGGCGCTGCATCATCTCGCTTCCTCTTTCGTGATTTATTCTAGTGCAAAAGGAGGAATACAAAACATAGGAGTTTACTAGGCTTCTTATCTTTAACATCTCAATGATTATTCAGAAATATTTAGGCAAAGTAAATAACAATGAGATGAGGAGCTAGACCCAAACAGATTTCAATATTTCATGACGTATTTACACTACATTCCTGGAAAAAATAGGAGATAGGAGGACCTCATAAAAATCCTCTGCTCTACCATCATGATCATGACATAACCATTTTCTAGATTAATTCCCTTCACACTGACAAGTTAATGCTAAGAATTCAGAATGAACAAGGACAAACAATTAATACTTGAAACCAACTATCTTCCCACTTGTTGACACCTGAAAAACACATTGAAAGATAATCCTCAGAAACTGGTATAGAATAAGGAAAAGAAAAAATGGATTAGTATCTCCAATAAAGGTATTCTTCAAAGCATTGAAATGTTGCACACAGGTAATTTCTCCAAAACATTTGCTTTGAAACTGGGACTTTGCTCCAAAAATTTGGAAAACTGCTAATTCTGAAATAAAAGCAGAAAATATATGTTGACAATTAATTGTTCATTATTTTCTCCTCTTTCATACATATGGAGCTTAAGTTCTTACCTTGAGTTCTCCAACAATAGCAGCAAGCAAATCCTCCAGATCTTCCTCAGCATCAGATTCAGTAGTTTGAACTTTTCTTCCTCCAGCACCTTTTTTGCCAGACACTGTTGGGACAGCAAGCATCCGAGTTAATGTCTATCTATAATGGTAGAATGTAAATCTGATTCCACCTTCCCTAACATTAAGCTTGTGCATCAGTCGCTCCATTTCTGCAGAAAGTCTTGTATAGCATGCACTAACTATAACACAGCATTAATTCATAAGGGGAACCGGGATATGAAACTGCACATGGGTGACAGTAATATGCATTTGAATGGTGAAGGATCTTTAAATTTTGTTCTATAAATTGACACTACTCCTTCCCTGGTTTAAAATATAAAGGAAAGTAAAGAAAAAAAAAAAAGTAATAAAAATAAAAAACAGACACACACATACACAAACAAACAGATTCAAACTAGAAGAATGCAGTTTGATTCCTTGTAGAACATATAAAATATCTATGATGATATTTTTTGCAAACTGTCCCCTGTGCAGAGGAACAGTAGTCGATGGAATCCACCAGATAAAAAAAAAAAAAAACGACGATTACACACCACTGATTTTAACTGTGAAAATTATGGAGTTATGGAGAAGTAAAGCGGAAGACACATGCCAAAAAAAGGCAAGGTATAAAATTCTGTTAGATACTGGATGTCTAGATCATTTCCAGCCAATTAAAATCAATGATATAAATCTGTGCACCTTTCTTGGAATCATCGTCATCCTCTGCTGTGATGATGAGTCTTCCATCTGCAGACATCTTGAATCCCCTGTCTTTGTCCTCACTATTTTTCTCCCTTTTGCTCTCTTTGGGCCTTGTTGCTGTGAATACCAATGATACAACAGTATACAAGATTGGCTGTGTGCATTTATAACATATGCATTATAATATAAAAAAAAAAAAAGTATAAAAACAATCAATCTTTCACCTCACCTAGAGGTGAAAATCTTTATTATTGGACCCAGGAGGTTCATATTACATGAAAATAACATAGGTAATACAATTTGAAGAAAAATGATGTTAAATTGTGGTTTCGAGTTCGTTGCTATGGTTACGGCGGCCATATTGGATTTTGTTTACACAGTTTTTAATTTAAAATAACTTTCTTAGTTATTGCTCA
>JBCAUA010076465.1:0-10881 GCA_038406235.1 Peronia verruculata
ACATACATACATACATACATACATACATACAGACAGACAGACAGACAGACAGACAGACAGACAGACAGACAAACAGAACTTACATGTGCGTACAGGCAGGCAACCAGATAGGCAGACAGGCAAGTAGGAGTCAAGCAGACAGACAGATGGGAGACAGATAGACCGACAGACAGACGTTCATACAAGCATAGCCAACTGAACAAATTGTTTTGCTTTGAAACTGCTCACGGATACGATCTGCAAATGACTTGGACATCATATTATGCTTTGATCGAACCCACGATTACTTTTAATGAATAAACAATTGGGTTCACTTTAACTGTTGTCATCTGTTCTAAATGCATAACCTAGCAAATAGCTAGCATTACATGAATTCAAATACATTAATTGATTCAGTAGTTTCTCAAATTTTGTAACGTTATTAGATCACAATTAGGTGGCCCAGATCTAACATTTTCGAGAGTCTATGTCTACTTCTCAAAGTGTCGCTTGTGTGACATTATTATTACGGTGGTAATAGATTGTGAAGAAACTGAAGGGCTCTTCACTGGAACAGTCGGATTAAGGTAGTGATATATTGTGAAGACAGTGAAGTGCACTTCACAGAAGCAGTAAAAGTTATTTTGGCGGCAGCTTTGTAAATCTTGCCAACAGCAGGGCTCTCTTGACAAGCGTATCCGATGATGCAAGAGAATATGGGCAAGATATATTATTTTATAAAAGTAAGATTGGAGCTCTTCAACTACTTGAAATTCCCGTCCCCGGGTAAAATTTTCCATAGTTATAGGCCTACATTACAGGAGACAGATAGCTGCATTTGCCTGACGTATTTGTGCATATATGTGAGTAATTTTTTATACATTCTTTTTTTTTTTTTTCAATGTTATCCCATACCGGTACCATTATAATACTTATTTGTACAAATAATAATAAAACAGAGAAAGGAAAGGCGAAATACAGAAAGGTGAAACAGGAGATCAATGATGGAACGAGGAATCAAAAACAAATGGCATGGTTTAATAATGTGTTGATTTTGCTCCATTTTTTTAATTTGCCTTCTCATCCCTTTTCTCTGACTGTTCGTCTCTGTGTGTGGGTGTCTGCGTGTATCTGTATGAAAAAATAAAAAATAGCGTACCTTGGGTTGAAAAAGTTTTACGTACCTCGACATAAACAGTTAATCCTCAAGAAAAACACACCCTAAGTTGGCAAGAATTTGAGCGCTTAGTGCTATTTTATTAGGACTAGTCTGAGTACATGGTCTCTGTATAGTGCCAATAATAACATAAGACGAGATCTATTCACCAAATGTTGTAAACCTAATGAACTGAACGAACTGTAGCTCTCGCGTTCTCTTTTTCTCTCTCTCGTCTCAAATCAGAAAACTTCCCAATGGTTAGCAACACTCTGCGATGATAATCTTCCGTCCACTCTCACTGCGTTGAGTTTCATGACGATTCACAAATCCACATCTTTTACGTGCCGAAGAAATCAGCAACAGTGGGATGAAGTGATAATCCCCCGAGTTAGCCAAACTGTGACTGTATTTGTTATCAATTTTACGTGTCTCCGATGGGAGAAGGGTGTATTGTAGATCTTACACCGTCCTATAGGAGAATTAGGCCGCTTAAACTAGAATAACGTTTTACGGTTATACCAGGCGTAGAAATGTTTCGACAGTTTTTCTTCCTGTACAATACATTACGCAATTCAGATAGCATTTTTCGGATTTGGTGTTTGAAGCTCATTGCCAGAATAATAATGAGACGTTCAGGATGTCCTAAACGTGCCAACCAGTCAATCTGATACAAATTCTGTTCTGCATATAATTATTATAGTCGTTGCTTATTTGGACAAGTTGTGACAAGACAAAAGATTTCAAAGTGAACATATACACGAGTGTTGAACAACAGAAACAAGCATGAAACAGGTCAGGTGACTGAAAATGAAGAAATTCTTCTGTTATACATTATAATTCATATCATTCTATTAACAGCCAATAACAGAAGTTTCCACCCAAAGTAAATAAACTATTTTTGGAAATGGCTAAATTATTAATTCTATATGTGCATCAATCCAAGCTCATAAGTCAAGACATACACGGTGACTGGCTTTACATGTCTGACAAGACTATTAATTTTTGCAACCATTACCAATATGCTACCTGACCTAGGACCACATATTTGTGTCAGCCTGGCCTTAAAATCGCATATGGCGTCGTTTGTCCCCTCTCTCACGGGCAAGATACTCGTTGCTAGGAACGCTTGAAAGCCGTGGCGGTGTATCAGTACAGTTTTATTGTAATGTTATAAAACCCGTCTCTCCATATGGCATGTAGATTCGGTTAAGTGGATACTAATTAACGTCTCCACGGGGGACCTGAAGTTTGAATGGTGATAATGTTTCATTATTTTTTTTAGTTTGTTTATAACTATTTTCTTTGTTCTGCTTTAAATTTAAACGTCCCAAGTTAAGCAGTTTCTTAAACGCTCATAAATAATATTCGATCATTGTACTGTCAAGCACCACCGGCTAGAAGTTTGTACCAGATACGCTGTGGTTAGTGTGATCAAACGACTATTTTTTTTTTTTTGTGTGTGTGTGTGTGTGGGGGGGGGGTCTATCTGCATATCTGTTAAACTATGGTCCATTACTAACCACAGATATAGCAAATGGAACGTGTGCACACACACACACGCACACACACATACACACAGATTGAGAGGGAGCGAAAGGATGAGTATGATAGAGAGAGAGAGAGTGAAAAAGACTGACAGACAGGAAAAAAAGGAGGTGGAGGTAAATGGTGGGGTAGTGAGGACAGAAATTGTGATGTCAGAGAAGGAGAGAGATTAACAAGCAGTCTGACGAAAACAAAATTAAGGTGGAAGAAAACAATCTGACAAGAGAACCAAGGACCTTAGCAAGATAAACACCACAAATCTGTGAAATGAGTAATTCATTTGTATTTTGAAATCATCTGAGCTGATGAGCAAATTTATACATCAGAAAACTAAGAGAATACATGATCGATAAATCTAAAAATCAGAAATGTGAAAAATACAATGTATGATAATCTGAACTAAAAAGTATATTGTATTTCAATATGACACTAACCACCATGATACGGAAATTGTTCAGTCTAATGCACTTAGCGTTTAAATGAAGAATAAAAGAATCATAATCATGCCTATCATATATGTACATGTATCCATACTGTCTATAAAAAAACCCCAAAAACAACAACACGGAGACTCAGACATATGACTTTCATGCTGCAATCTAGCAGCAGTGATGATATAAGTCTTCAAATCTCCCACACCTATTTTTCAGTGAAGCAACATGCTATTTCAAATTATATATAAAAAAACAATTATATATATATATATATATATATATATATATATATTGAAGGGTCATATATATACGAAGGGTTGCAGAGCAAAACGCGACATATCCTACATCACAGTTTAGAGAAAAATGCCACTTTGTTCTCCAGTAGTTAGTAATTTATCATTAAGAACTAGAAGTTTCTGAGGACTTTCAGGAAGAATAAGCCATGTTTGGTGAACAGGAAAGTCCTTACCATATAGTACTATCACCATTCAGAGTATTGAGGAGTATAACTCAAAATTTTCAAAAATGGCGTTTGTATATATATAGAAATAAAGCTGGATGATTATTCAACTTAAAAGATCAATTCTTTATCTTTTAAATCCACACAGGAGTATCATTTCTCTTTTGGAGAAAAAGAGGAATAAAGAATGTATGAAATCCTGGAAAAGATCAAACAAATTGTAGCTTTTTCTCATCTAGTCAGATAGGGATTCTGTGACAATGCAGCAATTACCCAGCTTCAGCAAAAGTATACTTCTACATTCTTTTGGCTAAAAAATTGAAGCTTTTCACCTGGAGAAGAAAAAAATCATGGGTCTAGATCAAGTGAAACATTCCGTCTCAAAAAAAAAAAAAAAAAAGTTACTTGTTGAAGAGGTGTGTATTTCAAAGAAAAGTTTGATACATGTATATAATTTTATTTTTTTTTTTCTAGAGAATAAAAGTTACCTTTTATAAAGGTTTGACTTGAAAGGTTTTCAGTCATGAAAGTTATCTTTAACAGTGTTTTTTTTGGGTACTATCTGACTTTTCTGCATGATATGAAAATAAGTTCAAACTCTGTCGTTTCTGTTCTTTTCCTTCTGCCTTTTCTTTTCAACTTCATAATGTAATCAGATTACTTTGAAAACATGAAAGTTCAGCAAACTAAAGCAATACATAACTAACATAATTTTCTATTCCATTGGTTAAATAACTGAAACTCTCCAACAGATGAAAAATCATGAATCTGACTGAATCAAACATTTTGGTATCTTTTGATTACCTATGGAAAGGCATCAAATGATGTCTAGAAAAATGTGGGATTATGTTTCACTTTAGTTTCAGTTTACTATTCAGAAATTCTTCTCCTTAATTGAAAGAAGAAATAACAAGCCTTACTGGAAGTTAATAATAAGCAGTGCTGCCTGCCTTTACTATTCTTCGTATCATACTTTTTTTTTTTTTAATGCATGCAATACTCTTAATCTGGAAGAAAACGCTGATTAAATTTTGATTTACAGTACATTAACTTCTGAAGGCACAGATCAGGTGTCAGGTTCATAGCTCTACAGGGAAGAAATACTAAATGCAGAGATATGATGGCCACAGCTAAATCAATACATGAAAGCTGAAAAAGAAAGGAATGATTAAAATGGAAAATCACTAAATAATATAATAAAAAAAGAACAAAAGATTTACAATATTATGCATGCTGATGTCCATAATGAGTTATTTAAATGGTTTGGATATAAAAGGTCGGACAATTTAATTTTAATTAACATTAGATCTACATGTATTTACAAATACTGTTTTGATTTCAAAGTTAAGCCAACCTAAAATTGATAAATACATGTATGTTAATATCAGCATGAGGTTGTCCTCTCAGTCTCATTTTGAACCTGTTGATTAGAAAAATTTTCTTCAGTTTAAAGTGAAACAAAGACAAAAAAAAAAAAAAAGGTTGAGAATCAGAACTCTAAACTATGAACATGTAGCTCATTGAGGTGCAATTCCAAGATGATGTTTACTAATTGTGATGAATAAGGGACGGTTATATTTTATATCCAGTGGCACATACAGACCTCTATGTCAATTGCCAAAGATTGACTGTCAAAAGTAGTTTTATGTCAAGAGAATCGGAGTTACTGAGTATGGGTTCAGAGGAATTAACTTTGAATGTCTTGGCTTTTATATCATAGTTTAACATTTTTTTTTCCACCAGTGTAAATACATCTATTCACCTTCCCACTGCCACCAATAACTCTATGCAGCAACAATCTGACATCTGACTCAAGCCATGAGATCACATAACATCCATGTACATGTATATGTAACAGCCCAAGCCCAAAGTGCGCCCAGTTTGACTTAGCCCTTTCACATTTCAGGTGATCAGTGTGGCGAAGGACTGATTACTTGAAATTAGCAGTGTATTTGCTACATTGGCAGATCCTTTTGCAAAGTGGCAGAAAATCCCAGGCCAAAATTTGATATGCTGAGGCAAGACTGTTCTTTTGCTTTGGTTTGATTGTGGCATGTATATGGTAGCAAGAAAAGATATCCATTCATCTGTTGCTTTTCAGAGAAGCTCCTGTCTCTGTGACTTGTTACTCTCATTCTGATACAGGGTTTTGATTTTATTGTGAGTATTGTACTGATTCTTTGTATGTGCATTAGAGGCTTATTCTACAGTGACAGTCAAAAGTCCTGTCTCAAAAGGATGATTGGATCAACAAAGCAACTGTCATCCACCTGCTATTTACTTAGCTTGACACAGCTATTTTTCATGACAGTGCTAACAGTTTGGCCAACAGTATCATGGTTAATGTTTTGAATGTTAACTTATTTCTTGGAGAGATCTCTAGGGAGTCACCGCCATCTACTGACGCTAAGCCACAAAATGGTCAAACTCTTAGGCTAAAGTACAGCAGAATGGTATTGTACAGTAACTCTGCATGGAGGAAGAGAAGCCGTCCACTGGTCTGAGTGTGGTATTATTTCACTGATCTACTTGTACTGTTGGCCTACCCTGTTGGTTCATGGCACCCAATGGCTGGGGAGATAGCCGTATGGTATCATATCTTATAGGTATGTTTGCAATTTTCTAATGCTATGGTCTTATAAATGTCTAAAACAAAATCCATAGAAAACTGGCTATCAAAAAAGTTCAAATTGCCAAAGAAACATACCTATATTGTATCATATTGTATAAATATAACAATCCTGTAAAACTCCCTGTTGCTGGAAGGAGCATACAGTAATTATATTGAGGTTAATAAAGGATTGGGGACACTTTGGCCTATTACTTGGTTTTGGCTGTAACATATATATTATATGGAATAAATTCACTTTATTTCCATGCTGAGTGGGCAAACATGAGATGATAACGTAAGTTTCAAAAATCACAAACAAGACATAATTCTAAGTTGAATTTATAAAAAATTGAAAATAAACAAAATATTTCTATTAAAAAAAAAAAAAAACATACATGTACAAATGAAGCAAATATATACAGAAAGTATACAATATATAAATTTACATCCTTCAAGAGCAAAGGTCATCATTCCAATGTGATTGAAAAGTGTGAAAGCCAACATAGATACATGTATATGAAGCTGCAGATGAATTGTATTTGATCCTTCAACTAGGAATGAAATATGACATCAAAAATACCTATTTTGGTCATGTGTGAAAACTACATAAAAAATAATGGTTACAGCCAGGGAATGAATGTGACTAGCGCACACTCAGTGAGGCCATGTGAAATACAATAGTAAACTATTAAGGACGGACTGGCAATTCAAGGTCAGAGGGACACAATTCAGTACACACCAGTAGAAATTACCTAGCCCAGAACCAGCTTAACAAATGTGTCACCAAAGAAACCATTCATTTTTAAATGAAAGTAGGGTGGAACAATTTTGATAGTTAATTGTGACAATCTGAATGATCTCAAATACATTGTATAAGTTGTAGAGATGAACATGACCTATCATTTCTTCACAAGACTCATTTCTAACTTTTGTATAGACTAAGATTGTGGACTGCAGCATGAATTTGCATGAAGCCATGATATTACACTCACCCACACCAGCTTCAGACTTTGATCATCTATGGATCCTGCTATACATTTTAGGAACATGTCTAAATGTACAAAGATTAATAAATGGACGGAATGATTATTTAGATCTTCAGTTGGCTGTTCTTAAATATAAATAAATAATGCCAATTTCAAAATAATTTTTTTTTTCCCACCTGTTGATATTTAATGTCACTGGAACAAAAATTGAGAGAAAAAGCGTTACATTCTTTCAGTTGTATATAATCTGAGAGCCTTATAAATAAGTACATCAATTTTTAACTGATTCAATACCGTGGATCACTTTTTAGTGGAGCAATTTTCTAGAGGTCTCAAATACAGTTCTATGGCCAAAACACTAGAACAGAGTATAATACCATGGAGGACCAAAGACATCAGGTTCCCTCAAAAACTGTATGTGTTGCTGGAACCAGTACTATAATATGGAATCATTCTCTTGGCTGGTAAAGAAATAATTGGAGAATACCATGATCAAAGAGATTGAACACTACACATTTCTATCTAAAGTCTTTATTTTAACTGCAGACGACAGTTTTCTTTGCTGAGTATACAGCTGATGCATGGTGACATCTGGTGATTGTCAGAAACTCTCAAAAGAAGACTATCTCAGATGGCGTGAGTGATTTTCATGGCTGATATTTATCTACCTTTAGATATCCTCCACCATTTAGCACTGAATCAGATAAATATTTTTGAGTTAAATGAGCACCATTACTTCAGAAATGATAATATGTTACAATCAGTGGGGAAAAAAAAATGCATACACACAAAAAGTTCACAAGAATTTTTATTTCTAAACAATGCTTTGGTTTTCAAATGCTAGGAGATAATACTAGCACATTTTTGAAATTCATCCAAGGCATGTAAAATATAAAACTAGATATATTTACTTGTAAAACATTATTTATACACTGGGAAAATACAATTTTTTCCCAAAAACAGAAATATTGAATAAAAAAAAAAAAAAAACAGCATCCCTAGGGCAAAAAAAGTTTCACTGTTATACATTTTTTTTTTTTTTGACAGATACATGTATTATATCAACAGGAGAAGAGACAAAAAAAAAAAAAAAAAAGAGAAAGAGAAATCAACAAAACTGTATTACTTATATCCCCAGTTTAAAAATTACCATGCTATTTATATGAACATGAGTGAGCATAATTTACTTTCTTCCTTTAAAACAATAAAACCAAGAGATGAAAAGGAGAAAAAAAGCTTTTGAAACACAAGAAAAACAACTCGAAGAAAAATATTCTTTGATTTCAATCCATTGCTATTTGTATGGATGACTAATATGATAAAAAATGATATCAAACTTTGTCCAAAGTCTGTCTGATAAGCAATCACATTAAAATGCAGAGCCACAAGCAGTCTAAAAAAAACTTTGATATGTTCAGTTAAAAAAGATGACAACAGTCTCTGATCAGGTAATGAAAACTACATAGCATATGGACTACTAGGAGATTAAGCATAATGTCAAATTCTTTTATAAAAAGTCTGTCATTTTCAAAAATTCAATAAATTTTCTAGATGATACGGATGTCTTATGAAATAAGAGTGCAGGTAAGTGATTGAAAAAAGCTGTGATATGTCAATTTTACTCATAAATGACAAAAACACATAACAATTGTGAAACAAAAAACTATATAGTCTGTCCATATGGCAACATGTGACTAATTAACAATAAGTTGTTTGTCAACACTAACAATGTTTTCATACCATTATAATACAGATAATTTAAATGTAAATTTGTCTTGCGACCAGGGCAAAATGAGTCGGAAGTCACACTGGGTAATGGCCGTGTTTGGTCGTTTTTTGCTACTTTTTGACTAAGATACTAAATTTTTTTTTTTTGGTTTTCACAAAACAACAATTCAACCTTTTTTAATCTGAAAAAAGAAATATTTTGGTATCATGGTCAGAAAATAGTAAAAAAAACGGCTGTGATTTTAACTCATCCGGTGCGACTTCCAACTCATTTGCCCTGGGTGCAAGACATTTGATATCCTGAGGACATTGTCATTTGGCAGGCTCAGTGCTAGATAACATTACACAGACATATGTTGATACAGTCAAATGCAGAATTACGAGCAATACTTTTATCATCAATCAAAATCTGTATTTAGAGTCATAAAAAAGAAATCGGTCTGATGCCTTTGCTGTCTATGTGTGCCTGTAAAACCCCTATAGTGACTTCACGCTAGGCACAGAGCTTCAAGAAGTTGCATTTTACAATAAAACAAACAAACTGTCATATACCTGGATAATGAAGATTTTATCAATACCTTCATGACTTGGATAATTAACTGCCAATTTTCAGACTTGGGATGGTTCTTATTTCTGTTTAATTATTTATTTGCCAGTTAGAACTATATTTTCTACATCAGGCTAGCAAGACTGACCAAATCTATTTTTCATTATGAAAACATCAGTCTGTTTCACAGGTATCTGTGCCTTTTTTTTTTGTGTATGCCTTGTAAAGGCATGCATAATGTAATGATATACATGAGCTTTATATCGTTCAATCTACGTCTGGTGATGAGTTCCATATTTGACATCATACTTAACACAGTGTCTTGCTACACATACTCAAAACTCTAACTTTATAAGAAAATATATATAAATGATATAGAACAGATACATTTGATGAAACAAAGGCAAATGTCTGTATCCTCTCAGAATCTATAGTTGAGAGACACTTCATAAAAAGTGTCATTATTTTGGGGGTCTCTTTGAGAAAAAGGCAATGAAATATTGCTGCAGTTAGTTATACTTTGACAAATAATGTGGTGATATAAGCTTGTTTTTATACCTACTCCATCCAGTGTGAACCTCAGAGAAAATTATAATCCGTACCTAAAAACATCAGGAGGATTCCATCACAACAATTTTCTCCCACCATATTATCAACACACAGCATGATACATCACCTTCTTAATTAATCACACATTTTAAATAGAAAAAAAAACCATCAACAATCTTCTTTAGACAAAACGTCATAAGTAATGCCAATCAAATTACTTGTTTTTGCATCAACTATCTTTTATAATCCACTTCACGAAATACTGTCATTATTCTATACTATTAAAATTTCTATTCTTGCTCCAGTCATAACCGCGATATGAATGCTGAAGAATGACTGATAAAAATACTACAACTGTGGCGTATCAAATTTTGTGAAGTTTTAATCCCAGTTTGCAACTAATGATGATGAGAATGAGATTCAATAAGAATGGCAAGAATCCTGAAGAAATGAACAGCCTGCTCTTTGTATGATTTCTGGATTTATATACATATACATACCTTACAGTACTAACATAAATTGTTAAAAAAAAAAAAAAAACAGAATTGTCAAACGTTTGTTTTTCTGATGTTTCTAATCATTACTTCTGTCATCTTAATTAACTTTTTCTGGGAGCTGTTGTTTCTGTTTCTGTGTAATCTTCAGAATCCTCATCATCATCATCGTCATCCTCATCATCATCCTCAGTATCATCCTCGAGTTCCTGAAAACAAGAAAAAAAAAATTCCATAAAATATTATGTCACTCTGAATAATGTCTTAAATCTTAAACTGTGAATGTTCTGATAGGAAACAGCCTGTACTATCTACAGTCGAGTCCGCTTAAATCGAATTTGGCGGGACCATCCTCATGGGTTCGATTTATGAGAGTTCGTCTTCCAGTT
>JBCAUA010076476.1:0-10881 GCA_038406235.1 Peronia verruculata
CGTTAGGGAGGACCGTCACCCGCTCGTCGGACCTACATGTTAGCGTTAGGGTGGACGCGCTGGTCGAGGGTCCCAGCGGGTTAAGCCAGCGGGATTATTTTATTACTGTATTTGGTATACTGTAGTCTCAGTCCGGGACCGGAGTATAGCCACGGCCTTAATTTTTTAGGCATTATGTCTTATGCTGAGAATGCCAGACAGTAGATCTAGCTGTGCTTTCGTGATAAGCTTAGTACACTTTATGTTGAACAGAGCCGATTGAGCTCACAAATTTATATATATTTTTTGTGCGTTTTTGTACGGCTGAGATAACCACCACGACAGGAGGTAAAAAAGCTTACCAAAACTGTAACCCTTAGTACACTTTGTAAAATGTACTTGACTTTGTAATGTACTCAGAAAAAGAATAAGGAATCAGATTATAAGCCAGATTTATATAGCTTTCGTGTGCATGTGTTAAATCACATGGAATATTTGTACTGAAAAGAGAGACAGAATAAAGCAATAGTTTTAGAAAAAAAAATGAAAAAACAGATTCTGCAAGTTTCTAGAAATAAACGTAAAAAGGAAATAATCCTGATATTCTACGTGAGCGCAGATCCATGAGTAAGTCAGAGAGAACTCGAAAGGGATTTGTAGGATGTGAAAATACTTTAGGTTTGATAATATTGGCAGCCTCTGACCTACAGCAAGAGATATCTATATAATGTTCATTGTCATCCACAGTTGTGGCAAGTGTTTGGTGGTCAAACTCTGCAGGACAAGCAACATGAAAGCACTGAATCTGTTTCTTCTCCTGGCTGTCGCTGCTGTCCACGGCAAAGGCTGGTCAGGTAGGAATTTGCCCTTTCAAATAAAGGCACAGTAGTGAGAAATCTACAGGTTAACGCTTCAGAAGAACAACAATGTAATTTGGAGTAAATGTATTTGTTGCAATCATGATTTCTTGGACTACAATCTCTGTAAACCGGTTATTACGGGAACAAAAAAAAAAAAAAAGGAAGTAGAAGAAAGGAAAAAAAAAGGTAAAATGAAAAATGAACACTATACCAATGCCTCTGTCCTTGACTTTCTGGATTCTAACTTGAACAGTTTCAAAACAGAGAAGTGCAAGAAGAAAACGTGATCAGCGATCGACTTGGATATTTTCTTAAGAAATAAAAGTTTTCTTCTTCCTCTTCTTTGTAGTCATTAACTCCGTCTGGCCATGTATCCTGATGGCTTGTGTAGGGTCTGCTCTCTTTGTCAAGGTTATATACGGGGGACCTGGACCTCGTCCTACGCTTTCTAACTTTAGTCCTTCTCCAGGTATTGTCAACCCCCCCCCCAACCTTTTTCCCCCCTCTCTCTTGTTCGCTTCTCTTCCCTGTTACTGTACTTTTTAACTTTGAGGGAGCTGCGAGCCAGTAATCTGACCCTTAGGAGATGTATGCGTGTGGTGCTTAGGAGGTGTAATGAAAGCGCGTTTGAGTCCTCCCCAATGAGATGTAGCTGTATAGAGTGGGTGTGCTGTAAAAGCAAAGCGTTGTCCCCAGCACTAGACCAGCACAACGGAAGATCCCATGGCGGGCCAGACCGGGACTAACCATACTCAAAAAGGCAGCAGATATGGAGGACGACCCGGGGGGTATGGGTGAGTTGCCAAACTCTCCCCCTCGAGGGCATTCGGGTTGGGTAGCGAGAGCTGGCTACGGACGACAGTGCTGCTATGATTAAGTGTCAAGCCAGTGCCTCGGGCTTATGAAAGCAGCTAAGAGTGTTAGGGATACAGTTACCGCCACTGAGGCTGGACAGCAGTTGGCCGCTTGACACAGTCATCTTTTTTCCGATGCGTTCATTTCCTCATCCTCACTAGTTCATTAGTCAATTGGGGTCCCCGAGCCCCTAGAAGCCCGGCCTCTCCGCCCCTGGCCATAACCATCCCATTCTAGGTGACTGGGCAGATCTGCTGCAGTTTCGTGATCTCCTGGCACGTGCATCCCACAGCAAACGAACTGCAGGAGTCAGGACGTCTTCGCACGCTTCTTTGAACTTGTTTCAAACCGGACCATTCCATTCTTTTCTTTCAGTTCGTATCGGACCTGTAGTGCAAAGTAGTCGAAGAGGTTTGTGCCATCCTCAAAGCCTCAAGGAGTAACAAGGTCTGTTCACTGGAATTGCTCACGAGACTAAACCAGTGCTGCCCGACGCATCCGGCTCCTCACCTCCTTTTAGCCCACAACTGATCGGGGCAGACCGCCAGAGCATCCTGTCCATCCAGGCGGCAATCTATATCCTGAAGAGTTGCACAATACCGGTTCCTCTGATACTCCACTGAGAAAGACCACCTCAAGACAATCCGGTAGCAACAGCGGACGACCCGTTGGCGTCTGCACATGGTTTCCATTTTAAGCCGTTACTTTAAACCGCGGGTGCCACCACAGTTTGTTGCAAGTCACGGCTAGGCCACAGTTGGAGAATCCACCGACCGTAACTGAAAATAATACCTCAGGTCGGAGCCCTATAGTACGCATGTGCTTTGCCGACGGTTCGTTAGACAAACCGCCAGGGCTGTAGGCAGAGGCATCATAGCAACCTCCTTTCTGCTAAGCCTCTTAGTATTATTATGTAACTGTCCTATCTCCCGACTCTTTAATTAGATTTCTTCATATCTGTAAATCGTTGTTGGCAATGCAGTCCCGGAGCACAATGGGCTTGGTGCACCAGAAAAGAGGTTTCTCCTGGGGTTTTGATTAAAGCCTACTGTAGGTTGGTGCAGAGACAGAGTAGGACGGAATAAACAGAGGCAGCTGACTGTGTGCTGCGTGCTCGTTTCTCTTTTACCTGCTGGGTTCCTTCTTTACTCTCCCTCGTTTACCAGATTCCCCACTGCACTATTTGGCGCCAGCAGTTATTTCCCAGGCATCAGGGTCATTGTTGCAAACTTTCATGTCACGTTTGCTCAGCCACGAAGACCAGACCAGGTGGTTCTCAACCGCCTGCCTCCCCCCACAGTGTGTGGCCTGAAACTGTCAACTGACAGTCGCACACATACTAATCGACTGCGCCGCCTTCAGAGACACTCGATAAGCCCACTTCTCGAGTCGGACTCTGAAGGACCTATCTGACAAAAGGAAGCCGCAGGCCATCCTGAGCATTTTATGCCAGGTTGGTCTGTATAACAAATTTTAACAGCACTTCATAACAGATACCTTGATGAGCATGCGACGATCCTACGCGACGCCGGAAAATTGCTTACAACCATATTTTTAGTTTTTCTACACAGTATTTGATAACCAAATTTATAAACATTTTTTGATATCCTTTTATAACTTAAAACCGCGTTGTCTGTTCAGGGCTACTTTTTATCTATATAGCTCTATACCTTGATCAGAATTTTACCGTGTATATGTACCTACCGTGTTAGGTTTGTGCCTAACACTATAGCCATCATCGTGCTGATGTGTCATAAAACCCCAACACAAACAAACAAACACTCCTGTGTGCGTGGTACCAATGATAAGTTGACTGCAGAGTAGGTCCTTAGAAATAATTATGTCTCTTCCACGATCCTTACATGACTGAGCCAGCGTAAAAGTCCTTGATTCAGCATGGCGAACATGCTTGGGATCTCAGCCCTGGCCAGAATGTCGCTAGTGCTCGGTCCCGCCGGGGGACGCCGAGAATGTGTTCAGAGGTAGCACATGTGGAAAGTGTTCAAACGACGTTCCTGCCACGCTTAGGTGGCTCATGTCTTGCTGTCATACAAAATATTGTTGAGGACGCAGGTCGGATAGTCCCGTGTCTTGGAATGCTCTGTGAGTGTGAGCCTCTTGTTGTTACACATCCTTTTGGACAGTTTGGCCTTGGTTGCTGAGGCGTTTCCTATCCGTCGGTTGACTCTATGTCAAGTGACAGCTGGTAGAGATGTCAATCGTGGGTACGTGAGGTCCTGTGTCACTTTGAGGGTATAGTCGTTGATGCTGATAGTACGTGATAGAGGGTACTTGGCTTGCATCTTGTGCGCACACATTGGTATTTGGTCTTCTTCAGACTGATCATGAGGTGGCGTCATATTATTCTAGTAGACAACTATGCAACTCAGGTGAAGCCATAATCGGCGCCCTCCTGCGGTTTGGCATCAGAGTTAATTGGTGTCACGGGGAATCTCTACCTGCTAAATTATAAGCCAACCTGACCTAATTTTGCCATCATTTTAAAGCATTGTTAATGTCTTTGTGGGGGTCCTAGAGATCAGTTGCTGATTTCTGATGAAAGCTCAGTCATTGCACTATCATATTGCGAAATTGCCAACCTTCTGATGTTATTCATCTCTGTGCTATAGATGTTTGAAAAGTGTCACTATAATTAAGTATGTAAGAGTATATTGATTTGCTTTCATTGTGAATATCTTCAATTATACAGTGTGCCATTATAGACAGAAACTCCCCTCCGGATGTATAGCAAACAAACAAGTGATGTCAATTTAAACTTCGAAAATGACATTACAGAGGACATCGACGGCAGCAAAAATAATTTTCATCTCTCCCAGTTGCATCATCGACCCTGACAAAACGATCTCTCTCTCTCTCTCTCGCTCTCTCTCTCTCTCACACACACACACACACACAAACACACACACACACACGCGCGCGCACGCGCGCGCGCGCGTCCAACTTAGTCCAATAGTATGGCTTGGCTTAAGATAAAGAAGACAGACACAATAGATCATATCTTAAACAAGCCAATAAATGAACCATCAATTGTTGTAGAAAAGAAGCTGCTCACGCATTTTAGTCAAAGAGAAAATTGCAGTGTGATCCTCAGCATTCGTTTGTTGTTGTTGTTGTTGTTGTTGTTGTTGTTGTTGTTGTTGTTGTTGTCGGTGTCGTTGTTGTTGTTGTTGTTGTTGTTGTCGGTGTCGTTAATGTTGTTTTGTTTTGTTTGTTGCACCAATTGTTGGCATTAATAATAAAGATACAGGCATAAAAATTATACACGGCTGTAGCGATTTTTCCCTTCAAAATTATGAGTGCAGTGCATAGAAAGTGTGGTTTCAGGATTTGGCACACTTTGGGTAATTGTGAGCCCTGTAAATCACCTCAGCCGGCTGGTGCTCTGTCTTCCCAGCCACTAGGTATGACCTCCGTGACCCCAATTTAGATAGCGAGTCCCCCGGCTGAACTGAATGTTAACTTTCCCGTAGGCCGTGCCAAATTCTTTTTTTAATTAGGGGACCATCTACACATGTAGTAACATATCCCCTCGTCCATAAGCATAAATTGATAGAAATTAGCCGGGTATGATCTCAGTTCCCAAGTAATGTTTATAAGATCATGTAGGCGACTTTCCATGGGACGTTCCTTCACCCAATATTAGTCCCCAAAAGTTTTCTAGATCTGCATTGGCTGCAATGTTGAGCAAAATGCAACCAGCTCTCAGCGATGCCTTTGTGAATGTGGAGTCAGTGTGAATGGAAGTGGTCCGTCTTTTGGGATATCACTCGAGGATAATATTTAATTATTGTCATAATTAATAAACCTCTAAATTACATGTATATTGTGTGAGGCCTTTCATTTAACATGATGCGTTCATTTAATATGATTATAACAGAGACGATAGTTATGACTCTCGTAAGATACAATGTCTGAGTAGTCTGATTCCTTACTCTGCCAGATCCGAAGATTCAGTCGAGCTCAGACTGGCCCATAGATTGCCAGACCTCCGACATAGACCTGGTCTTCATTTCCGACAACCAAGCCAGAAGGGCTAATTACAAAAAACAAACCAAGTTTTTCTCTGAGCTCATCGATGTATTTTCTCCATCCACTGAGGTCAACCTGACCCGCGTGAGAGTCGCCTTGGTGACGTCCACCATGAACAGAGCAAAGCGTTCACCAGCCATTGACGTCAGAATTGAGCTCGGATCTATCCACAACAAGACACAGTTGAAAGAAGCCATAGAGGCTGACAACCCTCTCAGAGCTGATCAGACGTCCATGCTGCATGCTATCCAGGAGGTTATTTTCACCGTCTTCAATAGGTCAATCAATGGTGTCCGTGATAACACAGTGCATGCCATTGTCATGGTCCAAGATCGAATTCTGCAAGACAAGATTGACCCGGCCGACATTCACCGACTTTTGCTGGAGTTCAACGTGAAGTTCTACCTTATTGTGACGTCCTCGGAAGTTAAGAACGAATTTACAGATTTAATTCCGCTCCAAAACCGTGTTTTTCTCAAAGATTTACGAAGCCTTCATGAGATGCAACACATTCCTTTATCAATTTGCAGACTATGTGCATCAGGGTGGTTTAAAACAGAGACCACAAACGATCAAGATACCAGGCATTTATCCTGCTTTAAATTCTCAACTTACAGAACAATAACCAACTGGCTGGACGCCAACGCGAACTGCAAAGAACATTCTGCAGAGCTGGCTTCCATAGAAACCAGAGCTCAGCTGAGTCTTCTGAGAAGCCATCTGTCCACTGAGATCCTGGCCAGCACCGACATGAGCCCTCAGAGTAATTCTTCCTTCCCAATATTCATTGGTCTCAAACGACGAGATTCCCATGTAGGCCAGAGGTTTCGCTGGTTATCTAAGATGCCTCTGACCTATACTCACTGGGCAAAGGATCAGCCCAAAGGCGGTGGATCCATCGCCTGTGCCGTATGGTCCTTTACCAAAATTGGTCACCCACAGGCCGGTAAAAATGACTCTATGCCAGAAGGCTACAGTTCAGACCTGAGGGACGGATGGATAGCTGTCGGCTGTGGCTTTTTGCACTCAAGATTTTCACTGTGCAAATCTCTTACCACACACAGTCCATCGTGGCAACCCTCTAACCTGAGATCCATAAAGTTGCCCAAGCCGAACTCAGAGAGCATCAGAAATGCCTTTATCAGGGGAGAGCTCGCACATGTGCAGGGATCTACCTTAGTGTACTCGACGTCTGCCCTTCTGTCAGGCAACAGACATTCAATGTCGCAGTCGTTCGCTATAGTAGGCGATCAAAGAGTCGAAACCATATCATTGGATTCCGTCGTAGTATTCTGGTGTGACAACTTCACCTCCATCCCCTACAACCTGGTCTGTGATGACATCCCCCACTGCCCTGACCACCAGGATGAAAGGGACTGCTTTGATGTGGAATGTGATGGGTTTGAATGCCACAACCACCAGTGTCTGCCTCCTGAAGTCTTCTGTGACTTGTACCCGGACTGTGCAGATGGCTCAGACGAGCTAGACTGTGTCACGTGTCCGCACGGCCGTTGTCCTAATGGTCGTTGTCTACCTAAGCCCTGGCTGATGGACGGAGAAACTGACTGCAGTGTTTGCTCATTGGATAATACTGACAACGTCACATTTGAATACAGTTACATGCTCACTCATGGATTTGCCCAGTGTTTGTTTACTTGCAATCGGACAGAATGTGTCTATCCCCACATGTTGAACGACGGTGTTGTTGACTGCACAGGTCCTGAAGGACCAATAGACGAAACCATTGGCGCACTGGAGCTCACTCACTGTTACTCTGAAAAGGATGATCGAGTAACAAACTATACGAACTGGGGCCCTAGATGTGTATATATTAAAGACAGGTTTGGCGAAACTTTGGGCTGTCGAGACATGAGTCACTTAGAAAACTGTAACAATTTCGTATGTCCAGAGGGTTATTTCAAGTGTCCTGACTCTTTTTGCATCCCAGTACACTACTTGAAAAACTCCGAGTATGACTGTGCACGTGGCGAGGACGAAGATATGATGGCGTTGGAGTGTGATGATTATTTCAAATGTTCATCCAGTGACATCTGTCTGCATCCGGATCGCGTGTGTGACACCGAGGCTCACTGTCCCCAAGGCGATGACGAGATCAACTGCAACATGTCCTGTAGGGATGGGTTTCTCTGTATTGGCAGTACCATAACCGTCAAGGGCTATGATAAAACCGTCCCTCTCACAGACATTAGTTTCATCGACTCGAGGACGAAATATCTGGATCTGTCTGGGGTCAACGTCGATCACTTGTTCCAAACATTCCCAATAATGCTATTACATAATGTGATCGACCTGAATCTCGCTGACTGCAGCTTCGTCTCTGTACCGGGATTGCCACCAGGAGCAGGCTACTTTAGACCGGTTCAATCCGTTCAAAGGTTCGATATAAGTCACAATCTCCTGACAGAGATCGGAGACTCAAGCATTATCCGATCCATGCGAAACTTGCGGGTATTGAACGTCAGCCATAACAAGTATCTCAAATCCATTCACAGCGACAGTTTCAACACCGTTGTCTTAGATTCCAGGATTCGTATTTTGGATTTATCCTACACTGGCTTGACATATATAGGGTCAGATGTTTTCATTTATTTAAAGAATCTGCAAGATCTCAGTCTCAGAAACACCCGTATAACTAATTTCTCTCCTGACCTATTTCCTCCAGGCTATAAATTAGAGACTCTAGATCTCAGAGGGTTGACATTTGCCCAATTATATCCTGGCATGTTCAAGAATGTAACAATAGGGCATCGCCTCTTTACGGATTCTTTTAAAATCTGTTGCCCGCAGATTCACAACGAGGAGATGAAACCCAGTGTCTGTGTTACTGCTAAAGATCCGTTCTCTTCCTGTTCAGATCTGATGAGTGACACTGTTTTTCTCGTATTCTTGTGGTTTAACGGTTTTGTCGCGGTGGTTGGTAATGTGATAGTGATCATATATCGAATGTTCGTTGACAGAACTTTCTTCAGAATGGCCTATGGACATTTCGTCATACATCTGGGCTTTGCTGATCTACTGATGGGCACTTATCTTCTCATAATCGGGACTGCTGACGTTTTCTACAGAGGCAGGTACATCTGGATTGAGTATGTGTGGCGGAACAGTGCAGTCTGCGCGGCAGCGGGCTTTATTTCCACACTGTCTAGCGAGACGTCTACGCTCTTCATCGCCCTGATAACTCTCGATAGATTTCTGGCTGTTAAATATCCCTTCGGTCAGGTTAAGTTCTATGGGAGAACAGTCACTTTCTCTTGTTGTTTGGCCTGGTTTGTGGGCCTTATCATCGCTGTTATCCCCATATTGCCGCTGTTCCAGCATTGGGAACTGTACAACACTAATGGTATGTGTCTTGGAATTCCCCTAACCGGCAGTCGGCGACCAGGGTGGCATTATGCTACTGCCATCTTCATTTTCTTCAACTTTTTCCTATTTATCCTGATTGCTATGGGTCAAGTAGCGATCTATCGCTCTATCTCTGCCTCCAAGATCAGGCAAGGTAAAGTGAGCAGTGGAGCATCTCGGCGATCACGTGACCAGATGGTGGCTATGAACCTGTCAATTGTGGTCGTCACTGACTTCCTGTGCTGGTTTCCAGTCACTGCTATGGGATTGGTGGCTTTGGCTGGATACGATATCGGTCTGGTGGCGTACGCTTGGTCAGCTGTCCTCATCCTGCCTGTCAACTCGGCCATCAATCCCATACTGTACACTATCCCAGCTGTCGTACATTCAGCACGTCGCCTGACCCACATGGTCTCCAACACTAAGATTTCCCATAACAGCAAGTCACAATAAACATGGAGGTACAGTCTGAGGACTGATGGACTGGTCTTTGAATACCTATAATAGAATTGCACATGCATATCCGACTATTAGTCTGACCAATCATAACTAAAACTATTGCCCTTACTAACAACAAACTACGCTATGATTTCTCACAATAAAAGTACCAATACTACCATCCTTTTTCTTTTTACACTGATGTTTGACTCAGTGGATGTCTGAGTAGGCTGAACAGACTTATTTAAAGCACAGACAATATGGATCTATTAGAAATGGAACCAGCCACTCTTTGAGTTTGAGTTAATTATTTCGCTGTCATTTTTCATTATTTTTCAGTGACACAACAGAGTTCCAAATGACGCTCAGAAATGATGTACATGTAGTTGATGAAATCACATTATGAATCTTTAATGATGGTATAACAAACTTTGTGAGTTGATTGTTATAAAAAAAAAAAAAAAAGAGCAAAGTTAAAACAAGCAAACATATTTCATAAGAAAACAGTTCAGAAAAAGCTTCCACACTGAGATTGGTTCTAAGCTAAACTTTCCCTTCACTACAGCTGAGTTTAATATGCACAGACTGACATCCAAAATGCTTAGTTATGTTAAATGTCACCATCTGGAACTACTTGTACATGTATATGCACTCCCAAGTTAAACATTCTATCACCTCAGTAGGTACATGATAAAATAAAACCTTTCCGCTTTCTCTCCACCCCTTTGGCAACTTTATCATAATACTAGAAGAGAACCCACGGACTCCGTGGGAGATTTTTTTTTTTTTAATATATAGCCCTGCAACTTAAAATGTATGGCAAGCATGAGCACCCCTATTTAATATTTTGGTTCATTAAACTGCATGTTAGTCAAAGAAAACATGTTTTGAACACATCATACTATCAAACATACAATTCGGTTTAAGCAGCCTCGCGAGTTTATTTATTCAATTATTACCACATCTGTAGAGTGATGTCAAAGATAATAAATCTTTCTTGGGCTAACGTAAACAGAAACAGATCAATATGGAACAATGTTGTGAGCCAAATTTCAGATGGATCCATTCAGAAGTTTTTGAGTCCATAGGCCTATTGTGGGTTTTGTTGCAATTATATAATACAAATATGCTATGGTTTGTGAACTTTTCCCCATTCTGCAGAGAAAACTGGACAAACAGAGACGGAAAGAACATCAGTTCAATCACAAAAGATGTTTCCATTTTTATTAGTTTGTTTTTTGTACATGTCATAGTAAATATCAGAATTAGGTATTTTCAGCAAAATCACATGACCTAGGAAACATCGCTCACATGTGGCTTTGTTTATATGATGTGA
>JBCAUA010076508.1:0-24702 GCA_038406235.1 Peronia verruculata
GGGAAAAGGGGAAAAAAACCCAACTCTGGCAAAAAAAAAAAACCCCTCTAGGACCCCCCCCCCCCCCCCCCCTAAATACGTGTACTTCATGGTTGAAAAATCTTCCTTTATCGCCCGTCAACATTTGCTCAGGTTTGGGATACATGTACTTAACTTGTCATGATTCGTGAAGTTATGTAGGGTTATCCTCTATATGTGTTAGCATTGTGTAATACATCATCAAAATAGTGAACCCCATTAAATTTCTTTCCCCTCATAATAACTCAGTAAGCATGATAGGTAAATTTGGATTTTTAGGCTGAGATAGTGCAAAATATAATTATATGATTTTGTTTAGATAGACTTTTCTTCCCTCATTTCACAGCAGTGCAAAGTGCAAGATGTTAGAAGTTTATCATTATGTCATAAAATGTCTGGCCATTGGCATCTAATTTAGGAAGAAGCTTTTTCTTTTTTTCTGTAATTTAGCAAAGTTAGAAGTTGCAAGCATATGTCTTGCACTCAGGGCAAATGAGGCAGAAGTCATGCCGAGCAGTTTTGAGTTACGGCATGAGTTGCTGATGAGTTACTGATGGGTACTTTAACAGGATTGGTTGACACACAGCGTGCTGTGCAGTTAGCATGTGCATCCACCTCACACTTGTAGGGATGTATTTCACTATGTTAGAATCTTATGTTTAGGCTGTACAACTAACTAATCCTCAATTCTTATATATGTTTTGTACCAAGGGCGAATGAGTTCGGAAGTTGCGCTGGGTGAGTTCAAGTCACAGTTGTTTTGACCTTTTTTTTTTTTTAAAATATTTTCCGACTGTGATACCAAAATATTTCTTTTTTCAGATTAAAAAAGGTTCAATTGTTTTGTGAAAACAAAAAAAATTTAGTATCTTGGTCGCAAAGTAGTTAAAAATGACAAAAAAACAGCTCTATATCTTCATTGCCCAACGCGACTTCTGACTCATTTGCCCTGGTCGCAAGACATTTTGTCGCATTAAATTCTTGCTGCACAGAAACTGGCCTCGGGATTTTTATAATGTATGACTTGTATAATGTAACTGTAAGTAAAGAAAAAGTCATAATACTAGTTGACAAAACGAACAAAATGCAGTTGGTATTTCTTGCTGAATTTTATTTCCTGTAATAAAGGGAGGATTTACAGTATGTGGATATTTACATTCATACTGGTAGAATTGTCATGAATGGTTGGAAAATATATGTACCATTCTTATGCGAATGATTCAGTACTCTTGGAGTATGAAGCAATCATATCTGAAGCCTCACATTATTTGAATCTTTACATTGACATATGCCACTGTTGATTGTTCTCGTACCTTTTTTTTTATGTAGGATGGAAAACAAGCTAGCAGTGTAGCACAGAACATGAGATTTCGCTAAAAGAAAAATCCTCAGGCTGTAAAGTGTACAAACAGTGACAGGATACAAATGTGAAAGTAAAATGTTTGTACAGCAATTTCATCTCAGCAGTTTTTGTTTTATTTTCCCTTTCGTCCTTAATTGGCCATGCACCTTTTCATAAAAAGAGTTATATGCAACACATCATTACACATAATTTATTGCTTGCCTGTACAGAATTGATTATTATGAGAAGAGTAATGAGAAACAAAAATCCTATACGTCATGATCAAACTCATGTTAACTGTTGAGGTCAGGACCAACATACTAATACATGTATGTTTATTTTGCTTACAAATCTGACTTTAGTAATAAAATACATGAAAAGTATTCACAAACATATTTTTTTCCTTTTTGATTGTGTATATGGTGATCCTACTACTGCCTGTAAATGCTTTTCTACAATTGCATGGCCTGAAACTGCAGTTGAAGCCCTCAGACTATAGAGCACAATGTACTGAAGTCTCATTTCACACATTCTGACCACAAATGAGAAAGCCCAAATGACAGAAATAATCTATGCTATAAATCTGCATCTACTGCAAAACCCCAAAAGGTTTTGGATTTCAATAACTGCTGAATGTATCCACATGAAATTTGGTATACAATATCGTTACACAAAGATCTGTGTTTCTGCTTACTTAAAGCCCAAAAAAACTCACTACCTTTGACATTTTAAAAAGGCAAATTATAGTTGAATAGTAAACTCTCAAGAGTGTTTGATCTGAACAGTCAAAACTTAAGGTGCAACACTTCCGGACTGTAAACCCGCAAGATAAATTTTCGCAAAATGGGACTTGATTTACTTTTTATTGTAAGATCTTTAACTATCTTGTTCTTGCTCTTCTCCCCCTCCCCACCAAAGTATACAAATTTAATTAATTCTTGTGATGTTAAGTCAACTGTATGATCCTGCATCCATTCATCAACTTATAAAATGTGGTGCAACTGTAAATGCAGTGTGAGGGGACAAAAAAAAAAAAAAAATAGGAGTACTAGAAGCATATCAGATGTTTCCCTTTACAGATTTTTAGTTCAATTATTAACTGAAAAACAATAATGAAAGAATTACATGTAGTCAGTCACTGAACTACTTCTAATGTATAATTAAGTACATGTAGCAGTTGCTTAAAGCCACAAAAAGACAAGCTCTTCAGATTTATTCCCTGGGCACTGCCCAAATTCTTTTTCCTTGCTAAGTAATCACATACATTTGATACTTACTTATGAAGTATTCGAAGTCATACAATTGTAGGGAACCTTTATAAGCTGCTGTAATACAATTTGAAATATGACTGACCTCTTCTTATATTAACATACGTTTTAGATCCTTATTTTTCTCTCCAATTAATGATAAATAATAAATATACCTCACACACCCTCAATTTTATCTAGCTGATGTTTCTCTTATCTAGACAGGTCAAGTACTTTTTGTTAAAACCCCCACAATTTTAAAACAATGTGAAATCACATTTTGGCCAACAGAAGTTAGTCGTAAAGGTAAACACAGGCCCATCTTTGGCATCTTTCTTCATTTGTCTGCATGGGCAAATGCTACATAGTTGCATGGCACATAGGCTTTGTTATGGACAGCATTAAAATTTGTCCCTCTGGATTAATCTAATTACACAATGTACCAGTGATACTACATTTTACAGTGAGTCTACCATTACTGATAAGTACTTTAACAGGATTGGTTGATACACAGTGTGCTGTGCAGTTAGCATGTGCATCTACTCCATACTTGCAGGGATATATTTCACTGTGTTAGAATCTTAAGTTGAGGCTGCACAGTGCAGTATTTTCCTTGCCTAACTAGTCCTTAACTCTTATATTGACTTTGTCTTATACTGATGTCATAGTAGAGACCATTAAAACTTTAAATGCGTTTTCTCAAAACCCGATTTTTGACAGTTTTTTTTCTATCTCCTTTTTCGTTTCAAAACCGATTGAAACCAAATTTGGTACACATCATAATCACCATAAACCCCAAAAAATTACATATGTGCGTTAAATTCCGTCGGTATGTTTTAGAGAAAATTGGGTTTTTAGTTTGAACAAATGGCGAAATTTGAATTTTTGCTATATGGCATTTTCAAAAATTTATAGAAAATTTTCTAATGCATGCTAAGGGTTACAATGTGTAACTTTTTAGATATTATATTAAACAATATGTTCATCAAGTTTTATCAAGTTTGGTTGAAATTTGGCAGAGGAGATAGATTTTAAAATCAGTCAATTTAGAGAGGCCAAAATCGGAGATGGCAGCGCTGCCATGGCAACCGTATGAAAAAAAAAAATTATTTTTTTCATTATTTCCCTCTAATTTGAACATGCTGAATTTGATGGAAAAGGTAAAAATAACCTATCTATAATAATTTAAAAAATCCCCCCCCCAAAGGATCATCCAATTACAGACAGACAACAACACAAAACCATGCAGTGTATTATTCACAATATCTGCCAAAGGAGTGACACAGACTTTAGGAGAACAAACTGCAGCACAAGTTGGATCTCTTTATTACATACTTCGTCACAATTTTGATAATGAATCCCAAGTCTTGATCCATACAACAGAAAATGGATTTTTTTAACCATAAGATTGAAACTGATATAGATAATAATCATAATCTCTATTCACTACAGAGTTTTGAGATAGAATAATAAATCACACCACAAACTAGTTGCCTGGCTTACAGGCACAGTCATGCATGTTCTTTTGACACTTTGCCTCCATTTACTATGGCAGATAAATAAATGATTAGATCTATACATGTACAGTGGCACGCCCTTAAACCAAAAACAGGGCTCAACCGAAAGCAAAATTAATCCCCCCCCACCCCCCCCCTTTTTTTGTACTCTCTGTTAATGGATGAGTGAGAAACCAAAGTTAACATTCGTGGGAACACGGTTAAACTGAAAACAATGACCTCGATTTTAATGGAAGCATGCCATCTATTCTTAACTCAAACACACGAAGTATCAACACGCTATTCTCTTGTAAGGCCTGAGGCCATGAAGACAGAGAGGAACACAGCATGGGGGAATTGCGTCAGTGAATCAAGTATACACTGTCTGGGTGCTGACGAGGCAAGGCGAGCGACAGGTCATCGAAGCATCGTAATGCACACTGTCTGCTGATGCGGCGTGATGTTATGGCACCGTGTAGTTTCACTTTCAGATGACCCTTGTGGCTAGTTGTGGAAATTTACCTTACAGAGTTTGTTTCCCTCCTCTGAAAACTTCCACTATACCAGTTTGGATGAACCAAAATATGTTTAAACTGAAATAATATGTCCGGTCCTTAAAATTTTGGTTTAAGCGTGTTCCACTGTAGTACAAAGTGGCAACTGTTAGACCTTGGTGCAACCAGATGGAAACACCCCATCATCTCTGATTCACAGGGTTTAAGTAAAAATAATTCACGTTTTAAATAATATTGTAATGCATGAATGCTAGGAACTTTCGGATATTAACAGCCAAAATCCTTGAGTATATTTTAGTTCTAAGGTCAAATTCAAATACATGAACTTTTAGCATAAACTCATACTCCCATGTTAAATAATTAAAAAAAACATACAAACACTTTCCCAAAAGTTTAATCACACTATCAAGTTTGAATAAACTATCTATCCACGTATTTACCCCGCTCATGTATCAACAGCTAGCCTACTCATAATTACACTTTTTGTTGTTGGGTTTTTTTTCCACCCTTTTAATACGCAGGTTTCTACAGTTGACAAGCTGATAGCCTGATGTCTAGAGCACATTCATAAATAAGACACAAATCCATCTCTTGTAATCATTTCTCAGGGGGGTTTATTTCGTTTCCCTCTCAGAAACATTCCTGAAATATTGAATGTGTTCACTTTCAACTCTTCACATCTAAAAATGCATGAAGTCACATGCTGAGCAGCACACTGATCCCAAAATGATTAGACATGGGCTACAATTTGAACAGACTGGTGAATTTGTTCACCATTGCCATTCTTACACTAACAGTAGCACACTGACTGTTGTGTCTAAAACAGCAATTAGGCAATATGGTTGTAAAGACAATAAATTATGTCCATCATCTAAAGCAATTAGTGTTGAAAAAAGACCATATTTTCATGGCATATGCCAAATTTGGACCAAAGACAATGTACAAATTTTCTGTTTCTGGAAGAACAGTTCAAAACTAGCCATATATGAGTACTGATCTCAAGTATTCAACAGTGAAGCATCACATTAAAAGCTGGGCATAGGACTCAAGGTGACATCTTGTGATAGAGAACTCAGTAAAGTGAAGTGGAAACAAACTGATCTCACCCACAGTACACAGACCAGGATATGAAAATAAGGGTAAGAGTGTGTCACTAGTCATATACTGTTATGGTCAAATCCAATGATATCATCAACTCTATAAGAGTGTTAGCTTGTCACTTGTGAGATACATAGTTTTATGGTCAAAACCTACATTCCATCAAATCTACATACAACTTTGAAATCAATTTCTGTGGCGAACCGGGACATCTAAGTGAATACAAATCAGTTTTGTAGGAAATGAGAGATACATCAAAAGTGTATATGATTATAAGTAAAGCCTGATTAGCAGTCTTTCCCATCATCTGCAACCAATTTTTTGACCTTCACATTTCATAACCGGTAGTACATGCAAACACATCTGCAACTCTTGTCCGGTCAGAACCAAACTGCATGTCCCTGTTCTATCAGACAGGGTCACTTCTTAGCACAAAATACAGAGACAAAGAAAGGGGAGGGGTCATCACAAGATATGCTACATGCTAACATAAACGTCTAGGAAACATAATCATGAATGCAACTTTGATGATGCATTTCATTAGTTGCCGGTTGGCAGTCATCGTAATTTTAAGCTATTTTTTGTAATTTGAATGTAACTTTGTCAAGATCAATCCTTACTATTCAAAGATTTATCTGATACAGTGGTCTCCCCCTAAGAGCCCGGTTGCAGGGAGACAAAAAAAGCGGACTCCTAGAGAGATGAGCTTTTTTGCGGATTGGGAAGTTACACAACCCGTCTGACCACAAACTGTCTTTAAGTTATTCTACAACTAGTTGATCGTTACTGGTAATTTTATCTTTGCCACAACAAATAGTTTTGTGTGCGTGTTACAGTTAGATCTAACAGTTCCTAATCTTTCTTAGCATATTATATCATCAACAATGCCCAGTTTCTTTCAAAGATCCAGTGAATTTCCATGCAATGGTACATGTATCACTGCTGAATGAAGCCGTGATATGGCTAGTTACCTATGCATAATGACATAAGTAATTCAAGTGTTGAACTCAGCCAGACTGACTGAAGTAAGAAAACAACTGACCAGTCAAAATCGTTTTCATTTGCCTTTCCACCTCAAGGGAATGGGTGTTAGTCTTGCCCAGTGAAGAGGCTAAATCCTATTTTTACACAGAATTAATCATGGGTTCTGCCCTGTGGGCTAGTCCACACGTGGCCTGATTATGCAGTTATACATCAAATATAACTTCCACTTCTTGTCTACCTGTTCCCTCCTTCCCTGTCCCATTTTACTACACACCTGGCATTGTACATTTCTCCCAAGTGAATAATCTGATGTGAAATTACACCATGAGTGCTCGTATGTCCCAGCCCGACACTGGACTCTCAGGCAGATCTTTTTTGGAAGTTTGTTCTTCGAAAGGTAAATTATAAAGAAAAAAATTCCATTTTGCAGCAGAGGTGGGGACCGGACTCTAGACGGTGTGTTCATTGAAATAGACCACTGTACTATGAAATTTTGTGTAGACCATTCTGAAAACAGATCATTAATTTGTTTACATTTCTATATAGGTGCAGGAAAATCATTGTGATTCAACGACCATATATTTATCAGGAGTAGGTCCATGGCATTAGGTCATTGTACGAAGTCTGTCATGCTATACATTCTGGTAATTCATTCTTTCTCTGATATCCAAGCAAACTACAATGCTCAATTTTGCACTGATCCACTGACAATCCAGCAGCAGACTAAGTAAGCATAAAAGGAAATACTGAAAGAACAAACAATGTCATATAACTGCAAAGTAGCTTTATGATAAAATTTTGAAAACTTTACATTGCCAACAATTTTTTTTTTCTGCTACTGCAAATGAAGATTCAAAGTGGTTGATCTAAATCCGATGTACCATTAAAGTTCAGAGATTGTGATCTTCTAATAACACATACTTGGTCACATAGTGCCAATTTCCTTTGAGTCTTACAGTCCTAATATATGGTATCTCAAAGCCATAGACATACATACATTTATATATGTATATTTACAATTTAAAAAAAAAAAAAATCAAAGGAATTGCATATTGACACGCAACCCACAACAGCAGGTACAGGACATAGTGGCAAGGGATGGATATATGGGGTGATGGGCAGGATAGGATGGAGGCAGAACAAGGCACAACAAAAACATTCAGCAGCCACATATAAAAATAAATGAAGCATATTTTGAGTGTATGTTCATGGGCGTGTCTAAGTCGTGTACATGATACTGCCCAAGAAAAATAAATTCCAATTACAAAATTTTAAGTGAAACATTTCTACTAATTGTTCAATTTGTCACTGGAACAAATCAATTCAAAGCACATAACCCTTGCCAGTGACACAATATCCCGCAGTGATCATATCACAGGTTGTCATAGTAGTACAAATCCTTGAACAAAAATATAAATAATCATTGGAAGGAAAAAAATACCTAGCAACTGCAGAATAATATATATGTACATAATAAAAAAAAGCCTGCTGTCGGGGAAAACACTGAAAAATTATACCATCATTTTTGTCTCTAAAAAAAGTTCAGCTGCCACAATCAACATTCTCCTTTATGATCAGTTTATATTTTGGTCTTTTCTCTCCAATAGAAATATTTTCATCCCATCCTATCCTTCTCTGTGAGAAAAGGAAAAGTTCATTGCTTAAAAAAAAAAAAAGGAAAAAAATCAGCAGTGACTTGATACCCTCAGTAACCCCTTAATACTCAACCATGTCTAGAACTGCATTCTTTGCACTGTATAGGGAATTAGTTAATTTGAATAAACAAAAAATAAAAAACACCAAACTCGGGTAAAGACAAACAACCATGAACAAAACTGTCTATTCATTTTCAAACATCACAAATATTGTGCATTATATAACAGCAACACTAACTTCACTCTAATGAATGGAAAACAAAACTACCCAAAAGGATCTGCTGATGAGCCAATAACTGTCGTTAGTATTATATAGTCTAATGCTTGCTGTTCTTCATTAGGCTCATTCCACAGATACAGCAGAGCTCCAGTCATAGCAAGGTTCTTGTCAAAAATTTCTACATCAAATTTCTTTCTAACGTGAATTCTAAGGAACTGTCAACTAATATATTTTAACTTGAATCGCTAAGCTGTTTACTACAAGCAGTAAGAGAGTAAAGTTGTCATTGTGCTGTTTCAGAATATATATGCCACACACCGCATTGTAACCATCTTTTTGAACAGTCGATATATATAAATGTAGTTCAGAATAGCATATTCAGTGATACATTGCTGGAATAATCACATAGCCTACTCAAAACAGTCATAAATCATTATTTTTGTTCTTATTCCTTACAAAAGAAACCTTACAAAAATGGTAGAACTTGAGAATACTTCTATCCAGCTAAAAATTTTAAGACTTGTACTAATCGACATATTGACTCTAATTGAGTTCACTGTATTGTATCTAGCCTACATTAAGAAAAAAACATAGACCAGACAGTTGAACAGTTTAAAAACTTGTACTACTTCTTTAACACCGGTATCAACTAGAGAACTGAGTTCATTACGTTTGGCCTGTACTGAGACAAAACACTGACCGAGCAGCTGGAACTATTGCAAATGTGGCATAAATAGGAAACCTTTTCTTTAATAGACTAAAACAATTTCCCAGGCAGGACTAAAGTAGAATCTTTGCTGCACTAGATATTACCATCACGCAAATCTCTGACTAATCCTCCTTTGAAAATACAAAGCTCGGACTACATAGAGATAGTTTGTGGGGTATTTCAATGTCCTATACAGAGACAGTCCAACTGTAAGATGCAACATATACTGCTCATTCTCATTGAGGAAATATTAACAGCTCATTAACCTAATAAATGATGTTCTGAAGTACATCTATACACTATAATACAGGTCTCTCAAAGAAATCTTTGTTATGCACCGACAGACTCTCTTGTCCAGTAACTCCACATATCAGTGAACAGCATTCACTACATACAAACTTATTATTTATTTGGCCCATGTTCACATCAAATAACTCCTCACATAAAGAACTTAATCTTTTGCATTCTGGCACATTAATGATGGGAGAACTTGCTTGATCAACACATACTTATTCCTCATAACAGGTGGCAGACCCACTATGATACATAAAACATTGCCTTTTTATTTATAAAATTTTCTTTTTTTACAAACTGAAATCGTTACTGAACTAGAGCTAAGGCAGGAATGAGAAGAAGAGAGAAGGGGAGACAAGGATGTAATATATATATATATATATACACGTAATATATATATACACGTGAAAACTATATAAGTTCTATAGCAATTCCATATTTTAATAGATTTCAATAAAATGGTCTGGTTGCATCATCCTGTGATTTCATGACCACTTCACTGACAGCAAATATTTACAAACTGAAAAAAAAAAAAAAAAGATAAGGGGGGGAATCAGTTAAACCAACTAAGCAAATATATGTATCTTGTTCTAGGACATGACAATCAAAAAGAAGTAAAAAAAAAAAAAAAATGAACATGAACAAAGATAAGGTTGTTATCTAACCCCATGATAAGTGTATGTAGATTGCAGCTAGTCAGAATCAGCCAGATTTTGCTGGACTTGGAACAAAGAAATCATGAGTTGAATGCAATGAAAGTGATAAAATAATATATATAGATGTTTCTATATTGCAGAAAGTGAAGGGACACTAATCTCTAAAGAAGAATACTCTGCTCCCATGGGCAGAATATGAATACATGTAAACCATGTTGTTGTGAGGTGAATGTAAAGATTTATGTGCTAAACTATTTAAACATTCTCTGATTTTTGTCCTGATTTCAGCTACTGCTGAGGTTCACTCCATCTCAACAATTTGCTTTATCTGTGCTCAAAAACCTTTTCACCTTATGAAAATGTATGAATTAAGATTTTACCAGACTGCATTTATTCAATTTGGTAAGCACTCATTTCAACTAATTGTCAGACATTTTTTTTGTTTTTTTCTTCTTTGTTGAATATATCGCTGCATTTTGTCTGGGAAGAAATTGAAATTTATGACAAAGAATGAGAACAATTTTCCCTTCATTCATGTTCTTCTTGAGATGGACAAAAAACAAGAAAAGACAGATTAAATAGATTTTAAAAAAAAACAAAACAAAACAAAACAAAATTTTTTTCAATCTGAAAAACCGAGAAAAAAAAAAAAAAAACCAGGAAAAAAAAAAAAGGTAATAAAACAAAAATTAGATATATGTTTATTACAAGTGCAGACAATAGAAATCAAACTTTTTGAGCTTCACTTCACTTCAAAGTTTCCAGCTGGATAATACAGCATTAAATGCATGTAATACTGCTAAAGAGGCCAATGCCTCAAAGCAAAATGCCCCCCTCCCCCTCTTTCCCACGTCCAAACACACATACATACTCCTCAAGCTAAAAAAAAAAAAAAATGCCTCTGAAACAGACTCATGCAATAAACAACGCCAGAAAGAGAATAAGCTGGGCAGAAAGAAATTGAAGAAGTGTAGCTTTCAATGACTCACTGAACACTATGACACGGGAGCACAAACCATCAGGTTTCCTTATTTTGCTTGGTCGTGAAGGTATCCATGAGCTGGCTATAACCTTTCATCCATTCACTGATGCGAATCATGTTAGCGTCTTGGCCAGGTCCCATCTGAGTGTCCATTGCTGTGCGTAGTCTACACAAAAAGGAAAACACAAACATTGCAGACAGACTGAAGAAAATTTTTGAATTACTCTTCGGCATTACTATCATAATTTCTACAAATCTGTATAAAACTTAAAAGTGAGCAATAGAATTAAACATGCATGAGATCACACCGTGTGAAAAATGTGTATACTGCCTCATACAAAATGTTAACTGAAAGACTGAAATAAATACTCCATAAATGGATAAGAATTTCAAAATGTCTCTAGTTATAACCTAATTATAAATATGAGAGTGGAAGCAAATTTGGGAGAAAATGGATGCCCTGAATAAATCCTGATGTCTTAGATATGATGAGGAGACCATGGTGAATTTTCTTTGAGAAAAAAAAAAATTGCCTGATCAAATGTAATGACAGAGGTAGATAGGGCAACACTTCAACAATAGTCAGCAAATTCTAGACTTACTCTGCTTTCATTTTCTGTTGTTCTGTGATGCCTGACATTATTTTGTTACATCTGTTCTTTCTCTGAAAGACAAAAGTTACACATAAAGGATACACCTGTGCACATTCCTAAAATATTAGACCAAATAATAAAGGCCAGAATTTTGAATCACTATGCACAATACTTTACAAAAAAGGCAAAGAGTAAGAGGCATTTTGATTTGAACATGAAACATTTTTTTTTATTATTATTTAAAGATTCCTGACAAAGCATTGATTGAAATTACTGATTGATATTACTGAAATCTGAAGTAAGAATCTTACTTTTTCATGTTTAAACACAACACAAACACATAAAAATTAATTGTCTAATATTCTATACCTAATCTGAAAAATGAGAGAAGTAAAAACATTACCTTTCTGATCTCACTTTGGAGATCTTTCATTTCCTTGACTTTTGTTATCTGTAGAGGAATACAAATTGCAAAAATATAGTTTCTATTCACAACAATAAATAAAAAAAAAAATAAAAAAAATAAACCAAGACAGAGAGACGGGAGAGGAGAAAGGGAGGGAGAAAGAGACAGTGAGAGAGAGAGGGAGAGAGACAGACACAGAGGGAGTGAGAAAGGGAGAACACATACACAAAGAAATGTTAGGAGTAAGTCACATCTATTTACTGTTATTTCTACATCTCTTCATTTCTGCCTGATTACATCTCATTTTATGTGTCGGAATCTGAATGAATTCTCTAATAAACAAATTCTAATGTGAAGAGTGGAAAAACAAACAGTAAAAAGTAATCAAATTCTGATTTTGAGAAAAACTGGTGTATTTAGATATTGGTGAAATTATATGTGAGAACTTAGTTTCATTTATATTTTTGCTCTTTTTCTGGGACATTGTTGGAATATGCTGCACAAGTCCAGCCCTATAAATAGATGGGAGCATAACAAATGCTATATGAATTTGTGCTTCTCATGTAATTTGCATTCTTGAATAATCATTTATTGTTTTATTGTTGGTTTCCTTCCTTGTAAAGATTTCTGCCTGATAAATCCGCCCGCCTGGTAAACCAAATAGGTTTTTCTATTCCAGATCCCCTATCGCCATGTTTTTTAGGCACAGCCTCAAATGAAAGACATTCCCTACTATAAACCGTAAGTACTGGGGTGTATGCAAATGGTGGCATCCATGACCTTTGTTTTATATGTGCAAAACATGTTTATTCTATTTCCTAATTCCTTTATTCTCATTTTCTAATATTTTTTTTTTGTGGCATTTAAACTAACATAGTGCAATCCCAGAAATACTTGTCTTCTGCTGTGGGAGCCGAAGGAATAGGGGATGACAGAATGGGGGACTGAGGTTCAAAGTGATTAAGACTAACTTGCCATCTTAGAAAGTTTGCAATTTGTACTGACAGCAATTTTTCCATTTAATATCAAAGTTGAGATGACAAAATGGTCAACAAACAACTGTAAAATAAACTAATGATGATCAAAATCACCATGTTTTTGGCTCACATATAAAAGTAGTAAACATCAAATGAAAAAACGAGAGAAATATTTGCAAATGTACATCTAGCACACAAAAACATTGAACACTGAGTACACCTGAAGTTGAAAAGCCTAGTGGAAAAGCCTAGCTCCACTTCATTTTTAGATAAACCTTTCAGATTCAGTCAAAGATAATCATATTTCTCTTCTGTATCTCTTACCTTGGGTTTAATGCTGCGCTTCAGTTTTCCCATAACTTTCTGGATCAATCTATGGCTGACTGGATCATCTTCTGCCTCCTCACTGGATAACATACAATAACAAAAATTATATATATTTTTTGCAAAAGAAGCAAGAAAATTCCGAAGTGTCTGAATCTAAAAGAAAAAAAAAAAACATTGAAAAAAGTCCTGATCAAATAAAACAAAACTGGACCATAGAAAGACAGGAAACAATGCATTCCCACCCCACCCCCCTCCCTTCCAATATTTTGTTAAAAAAACAAAAATAATTGTAAAAAATTAACAATTATAATAAGTTTATTCAAAAAGTACTATGAAAAATATCTTACAACATCTCAAATATCATCACTGCTAAAGAGACAGCAACAATCATGATTCATAAAGAAACCAATTCTTTTGTGCAGTAGATGCATCTTCATAAATGGGTTAATTTACATTGTACTGACAAACATCAACATAAAGTTTCATCTTACAATTCTACTCTTTTCAAACATTTTATAATATAGCAGAGAGCATCAAATTCTGACATTAACTTGGGCCACTAAGTCTCATGCTGCAAAACAGACAGCCTAGTCTGGACCCCTACCATCTACTTGGACACTAACACTGCTTTGAAAATGTTCCCTTCCATGAGGACAAATGAATACTGTATTTAAATCAACCTCTCAAAGTTTATATTCAGATATATATAGGATAAGCTGTAGTGTTTCCTCTATTAACATTTTTCATAAAAAGGGGTAGAGGCGGAGGAGAAATAATTAGCAATGGAGAAGTGTAGTCAATATGGTCACTGCTATATGATAATGGCCTAAGTCAGACTTATTCAACTGATATCTCATAAAACTGTGAACATGAGAGCTATCAAATGTAATGCATCAAATGACCTGAGTTGTAAATTATTTCTCATTTTTTGAAATGTGATGAAAATGACTTATACCTACAGTGCAGAGCAGTAACTGTGTATTCTATATGATATCATACCTAAGAAGTTTCTCAATGTCCATCACAGTCTGTAGAATGACATCGTAAGATGTCACATCCGACCCTGGTCTAGACTGGCCTTCACCACACCATAGCAGCACTTCTTGACTTGTTCCTACTCATAAAAATCAGAATTTTAATGTCATTGCCATCTTGTTAACATCCTGACGACCCAAGAGTATGAAGTCTATTTATGAAACTTACTTATCACCTTTGCAAAAGTGTTATAGTGTCACTTTGATTATTTTTTCTTATGTTAAATTATTACTAGGGTAGTTTTACCTAAGAACATGTTCAAAAGTACATACTTTTGCCACAAGACAGAATTTCGTGTTCAGAATTGACATGCATAAGAATCCATTTTTAAAGAATCTGGCTATAATTCGGGCATCGAGCTAAGACATACAAACTTACATAAATCACTTTCATTATATATATATATAAAAAAAAAGGGCAAACAGAGAGAGAAGTCTTGGATTTAAAGAGTTAATAAAATCTGGAATGTGGGACTGCCATTGAAACCTATGGGCTTTTGAGTGGTCTTACCAAATTTATATGTCATTCTGAACAGTTTCAATAATCAGATTTCTCGGATGATATCTCCAAACTCATCTGTCTTTCTCCCTGACAGTTTCAACTCTAGAAGGAGTAGTAGCCAAAATGAGTGGCTGAACTCATTTTTCTTACCAGTATCTTTCTGCCTGACAATCTGCTCCACCTTTTTCAACTCATCTACCAGTTTCCTTTTCCTTGGTGGCTTTTGTGACATGACAACTGTTTCATTAATGGATGTGTCATGTTGCTGGAGGGTGGTTTGCATCTGTCTTGTGGTCTTAGCCTTGTTAATTCCATTTATAGGTTGCATGCCTGTGATAGGTTTTCTCTTTGCTACTTTTGCTGATGACATTTGATCTACCAAAGTAGCTGAGAACTGAGGATAGAGAAACAATCATCTGTTATCAAATGGATAGCTATTAAAATCAAATCAGCATCCAACATAACCAACTGAAATGTCTCAACTCCTTCTGTCTCTAAGAGACAAGTGTTCTTGCACCTATTGTTTCCATATAGTTGCACCTATAGTTTCTGTGACATTACCTAACAGCACAGATTCCTACAGTACAAGATGTGACTTCCTTGTAGACACTGGTATATCCATAGTTGTACAGTAATCCCTCATTTTTCTGTCATCGAGCTACTTGTCGTGAGATGTTATTCAGTGTCACCAATCCTTTCGGTGTGCAAAGCATTATTCATCTTTCCACCAGATAAATCTATTTGTATTCGGCGCAGCTGGTGCGGTGGTTGTTGGCTCAGCTTGACCCAGTTCCAGGAACTGCTCCTGCCAATTAATTATAACAGTGTAGCACAGTACAGTACTGCACTGTAGAACTATAATATCATTCATTTGACTATTTTCAATTAATGTATTGTTATCATTGATATTTTTATCGTTATTATTATCACTACTACAGTTTTTAGTATTATCATCTTTGTATTGAGGTTATCTACGTACATCAGGGGGTTAGTGTTGCATTTCGACGTTATCCATCAAGATCTTGACTGCTATGTCCTGGATAAATGAGGGATTACTGCAAAATTATTTTCATCCGGCATTTCAAGTTACTTTTCATCAGGGAAGTCACAGTTTACATTTCAATTTGTTTTAGTGGATGCATTTGTTTTAATAGCCTACACAAAGGAGAGAGGAGATAAATTTGTTATTCTCTGAAATCCAAGAGATTTTCAATAGCTGACATTTCATGGCATTATAGCATCATAAAAGGTACTTGTCTTCTAGCTTCTTACAGAATATTTTACAAAAAAAAACAACAAAACACCAACAACAACAGCAACAAAAAAAAAAAAAGAAAAAACTTCCATTCAAAATATGTTTTGAGAAGTTGGTAAAAATAACACAGTAACCAATCACAGAGAAGCACTCTGACATTACCCCTCCCCCCCTGACATTTTTTCCTCCGTTCCCTTACCTCTGATGGCCTGGATGAAAGCTCATTCTCTCTGGTTCTTGCAGCTAACGCCTGATCATATTCAGCAGCTACTTTTTTTCTCTCAGGTTTTTTAGGGAGAGAAAACTGTTTAGTGGTCAGTTCTGATTGTATTCCATTTGGCCCTGAATTGGCAGCTTTTTTATTTTTCTGGGTATTTGTCTTCAACTTTTCCAAAGTTGTCCTTTTCTTACTGGTCAGCTGTTTCTCTGATTCAATTTCTGAATCTATTTCTGGTTCTGAATCAAAAACTGTGGGGACAAACTCATCACCATCATCCAATACACTGTCAGATTTCTTTTTCCCAGTTCCATTGAGTTTGGTCTGCTGGGACAGAGATCTTTGAGGAACAGTTTTACTTACAGTGGACTGAGTAACTGACAAATGGTATTTATCACTTCTCTCTAACCCATTACCAGCATCCATTGCATCATTTAACCTCCTGACTGATTTTCTCCCAATTCTATCTTCAGTAGCTTTGCCAGCACGTGGAATCCTCTGAGGAATTTTAGAAACTGCTTTTACTTTGTGTACAACTTTAGACTTGGAGGAGCCCTGCTGACTTTGCTTTTTGCGTGAACTGCTAGAAATTCTGCTCTTGGAATGGTCATCTCTTTTGGTTCTCTGTATGTAACTATCTGTATCTGGACCCAGTGATGAATTTGGTTTCATTTTCATTTCAGAGACTGTGGTAGGGGAGCCTTCCTTTGAGGAGGAGTGAGCTGCCTGTCTTTTCTGCTTTCTTTGATATGAACCCAGATTGTCTGTATAACTGATGTCTGATGACTTTCTACTGGAATAAAAATAAGATAGTGGATACTGTCTCTGAGTTTGTAAACTTTCTGGGGTTGGCAATAATTTACGATCTCTAAGTGTGGCCCGTCTACCACTGCTGCCTGGTTCCTGAGTATCATTGGATTGATTCTTTGGATCTGGGGATGGTACGGTGGATGAATGTGATTTTAAAAGCTGTGATGGAGTTGCACTGCCATAAGAGACATCATGGGTTTTATTATGTTGTGCAGACATATTTGGCTTCTTTGACTGAGGAATTTTTCTATGAATCTGTTTACTTGTTTTCAACTGTTTTGCTGAAGTTTTAATTACAGATCCTCTGCCCTGTTTTACTGTCTCTTCACGCACTTCCTGTAATTCCCCTTCATTGTTCAAAATCTTTTCTCTTCCCTTCACAGAACCTTTGGTGATCTTTTTAGTTGTTTCTTTCTCTGTCACACTGACCCCATTTAACTGTTTTGATTTCTTGCTTTTAGCTAGAAGTGAGGACCCATCTTCTGAGTTGACTTTATCCTTGCATTTGCTCTTAACTGAAGCACTTTCTGAATTAATCGAACAATCATTTGTAGTAACAGGGTACTGACGACTTCTCAACAGTGTTTCAGCTGAGGTCAGATGCTTTCTATTTCTGAGAGAACCTCTTTTGGAATCCTCAGTGCTGCCACTTGCATTACCAACAAGAGATTTATCATTCTCTTTACTTCTCTGCAGTTCACTCAAAGTCTCTGAACTACTTTTATTTGCACTTGACGATGATACATTTCGCCTTGTGTCATCCATTTTTGTTCTCTTGGGAGGAGGTGCTGCATCTGCATTTGTCCTTGCCTTTTCTTTATTTTCTTTGTCAGTGCTGGAACTGTCTGAGGCTTCTCCGTCATCAGATGCTGATCGTTTCCTACGACTGGATTCATTTGGTAATAAATCTGAGCCTGTTGTATTATGAAGAGCAGCATTTGTTTTCATAGATGAAGAACGTGTCTGGACGGAAGATTTGTTGGTTGATGTGTTCTGAGAAATACTTGACAAAGCAAGTTTGTTACTTGCATCATCTGTGCTCTTGTCAGCTGTCAGATTTGTACAAGTAATGAGGCCTGGTAAAGCAACTGTTTCAGCTCTAGTTTCAGCAGTGATCTCTTTGTCTTGTTGCACCATGTCTTCATTGGCAGTTGGTATCTCATTATGCATAGAAGATGAATCTCTTTGTTCTTCTTCACACCCAATGGCTACCAACTGATTCTCTGTCACCATGGGATCCCCTGAGTTCAACTTCAGTTGTCCTACTTGTACTGGCTTAGAATTAACATCTGAGCCTTCAAAACTCTCCTTAGAGTCATCAAGAGAGTTCTTTTTTCTTGTTTCTGAAGCAAAACCAAATGTAATGTAGAATGTCATTACTTCTCAATAAAAAGTTATTGCATACCATGTCAGCAAAAGATACATGTATGTATGAAAGCTTGAGTATGTAGACTATTTGTCAGTATTTTCAAACGACATTTCATAATAGAAAAAAAATGAGAGAGTATTTACTGCCTAGGTAATTAAAGCATAGAAAGATAAATCATAAAAGACGTGATAAATAAGCTGCAGTTTATTTTATTAAAATCTCTCATATATATATATTAAACTAATCCACGCAAGATTACTACTTTCTCTGAATGATTACATGTTTGTTGTGTCCGTTGAAAAGAGACCATGCAAGCAAATTAGATGTAGTTTTAAGTCCATCATTTAATCCATCAACCATCATGAAATTATCCTGCAGTCTTAGTAATACTACTAGCTGCAACACATCTCATTCTCAAATATTACTCCACGGGCCTTAGAAAGCTAGCATGTCCCAGATTGTTTGATATTTTGGCTATAATCATACCTTTGCTATTTGTCTTGGTATATCTGTGGACAATCCCTGGGTTTCCCTGATTCTGTGTTACAAAAAAAAAAAAAAATATAATAAAAGCTCCTTGCAACAAAGACACAAAATTTACGATGTGAATAATGCATCACATTAAAATATCAATATTTACTTTTCCACATGAATTTGTTTTCTCTTCAATGTTTTCAATGGCATAAAAACAACCACACAAAATCATCCATACTTTGCTGTTTATTTTATGTGCCATGTGCCTGGGCAAAATGAGTTGAAAGTCGCCCAGATGATTTTGACATATAGCTGTTTTTAACTCAGATACCAAATTTTTTTTTTTTTTTCATGCAACGAAAATGTAACCTTTTTTAACCTGAAAAAAAAAAAAAAAGGACAAATTTGGTATCTGAGGCAGAAAATGGTAAAAAAGTGCTGTTACTCGAAATTGCTCAGAGAGACATCCGACTCATTTGCCCTGGGCACAAGACTTGTGTACTGAGATATTTATGTATTCATATACATGTATTTATTTTAAATTGCTTTTCAACCTCCAGTGGGTGGTTATCTTAAGCATCCTTGTAGGGACTCAGTATAAACATTGAAACAAACTGAAAAGTGGCAGTATGTAACTGCTTCATGTTACATTTCAATATATAACTACTCCATGTTACATTCAGCCCTGAAACTCAAATTATCATGTGTGGTCTTTAAAAGGTAGATTTCAAATATATTATACTTCATTATCTGTCACAAGTGTTGTAATTTATCAAACAAACTTAAAAGTGTAAAATTCAAGGCAAGTAATATAACTCAAATCTCTTCCCTGTAGATGAATTCAGATATCCTCCCTATAACATTGAAGTCTCATTGCAAAATGGCTTTCAAGATGCTGTCTAATTAGGAAAAACAAACAAACAAAAAATGGACATGCTCTCCTCTTCTACAATTCCTATGTTATCAATCTCATTTTATCTTCAGGGCACAAGTAAATTCAATTTAGACAGAAAGGATTTTATTTACTAATTAAACAGACATTAGCTTCATAGAATAAAAAACTGTCCAAGAATATATTTACCTGCTTTTCTGTGTCTGATTTATATGTCACATCTCCCAAGACAAATGTTCTTTTTGTGGTTCGCCATCGACTGGAAATAAAGAGGAAGGAAATCTTAAAAAAAAAAAAAAAAGACCATCCATTCATACTTTATACTGCTGACCACTAAAAGCTTCAAGAGCATTTTGGTCACTAATACTCTCCCCTCTGAAACAGGTCATTCATATCGCTGAATAAAAATATGTGTATTATTGTATCACTGAATAAAAATATGTGTATTATTGTATCACTTAATAAAAATGTGTATTAAAAAAAAGTATGTATCGCCCATTGCAAAAGGAAAAGAACTTGCTTTGAAATAATGAGACAGATCCACCAGTACATGGTTGTTGATCAAAAAACACAAATGCAGAGACTCGTGAGAAGTCAACTCGATTTAAGTCCATTCTCGGTTAAAGTCAACCTGTTCTGACAGTCTGTTTTTTTCCCTTTATATTTCATTAGTCTTGTTTCTAATAGTGTCAACACCCTCAGAGGTGATTCCACTAAAAGTCAACTCCAAATGACCCATTCTTGCTGACAGCCATAAACTGTAAAGATAAATAAAAAAAAAAAAAAAAGTCTGACAGGGGGAGAGAGAGAGAGACGCCTTGCTAGGACAAATTTTGTAGCCTGTGAGCCTTTTGCGAAGATGCTTGGCCCTCTTCACCTGTCTCGTGTTGGCGGGAATACACAAACACACATTCACACAGCAGTTCCTTCTCATGTGCGCCAGTGAGCCTGCGGACACACACCCAGTCACTACAACTGACCACTGACTGCCTTGATACGCACACAATACTACCGAGTGGCACATAGTCCCTCTTCCCTGGCCTCATATTGTACAAAATACACATAAACACTTACCCACACTCGTCTCTCTTTGTCCAATTTGTTCACAGTACACACACATATTAATAAACACACACAGACATACAAAGACTGTACAGACAGGCACTGTGCCTGATTTTAGTCAGATCTTTAGATCATGTTCATTCCTGCATTCATTGCTTGCTGTGACTAGTCAACCTATTACTACCTATAACTTTTATCCTCAACTCCATGATCAGAAAGTTGAGAAAAAGTATGTTCTCAATCTGGATACAAAGTTGAAACTTTCTAAGGGGAAATACTATTACTACTAGCCTAGAGTTAGACGGGGAAGCTCTGCTCGAGGTTTTTTTTTGTAGGGATAAGGGCCACAAACCTAACCCAATAAATACACAACACACATTTTGACCCCACGTGTCCACCAGAGATTGTGTCCCCTGAAAACAGATAATGTCAATCTTGCTTAAAGTTCTTTTTCTCAGTCCCGAGAGGTTGACTTTAAGCGAATTCCACTGTAATTATCAACTCAGTTAAGCAATTTATTAAAAAATCCATTCAAAGACAGTCCAAAGCCCATCTGTATCTCCATTAAACAAATTTAAAACCTACTTAGACTGAAAATGACAGAACAATTAAAAACTGAACGAGTAAGAGTGGCATAAAACCTACAAGATCAAAGATTCTGCTCAGCTGTTCAATTCCACTGTGAAATGTAAATTTTTAAATTTTTGTTGTTGTTGTAATCATAATATGACATGGCTAGATCAAAAGAATTCTATCCATGGGATACATTAATTTGACCATCCAACCATATTACACTGGATAATATTTTGATAAGCCAAATGTGTTAAAGCCTGATAAAACATTCCAAAAGCTAGAAATTTGAATTACAATGAATTTCTGAGGGACAAGCATGGATTTTGATAGCTAGCCTTGTTGCTCTAAGATTGTATCTTGTGAAATAGAGTATGAAAAACAAAATGTCCACAAAAGTGAAATTAACTATTCACTCTGAAGCCTGATATAATGGCTTTCAGATGCACCAATTTGTAATTTGGTACCTATGTAGTTGATGTATCAGCTATGCGTCTATATAGGAAAAACTGCTAGATGAAGCAAGCTGATAGCTTACTGAAGTGAATAAGTAAAAATTAGTTCTCTTTCAAGTCTAGATCCACTTTGCTATACAGATGATCAAGACTCTAAATGATAACTAAATTTAGCTTTGCAAAACTGCAATTGATGAAGAATTAAAGAAGTCAACTGTTAGATAATTTCACTCTGATCATTGAAAGGATTATATATTAACAATACTATATAAATCATTCTGAATATTATATTTACTGATGGATTATAATGAAAACCTCACAGAAAACTTAACCACTTCTAAAAGAATCATACTTTCAAACCTGATTTCTTTTCTACTTTTGGAGGAAAGGTCTAAATTCAAAAGTAGTTCAGCGAAATGGTCTTTTGAAAGCACAGAGGGAGAGCACAAAAGAGCTATAAGATATGTAAACTAATTGATACATAGGCTAGTTTAATTTCATTAGTAATCTGTGAATTTCTACTGTGGATAGCTTTATCACTGGATGCTGAACTTGTTGAGCAAGCCCAGTGCTAGTATAATTAAAAAAAAAACAAAGAGACTGCATGTATGTGATATTCTTTTTTGCCCATCATCATTTCTTTAGACTCCAAACTTCAGACCACTTGAGGTCTTGAGCGTTGATTTCTCTTGTTCCATTCTATCTAAATTTCATTTTTAAAATATGGAATTTCTCATTATCTTAGATAAAATTCCTTTGAATTTTGAAATACAGAGCTGCAGCTATGCAAGTGTAATCATGATGATAATTTGATGCCCAAAAAGCTGATAAAATCTTGGTTTTTATGACACGGATAGAAATGCAGTAGTGTCACAAATGAGCTAGACCAAGTAAATACAATGCTTGATGCATTGAGAGCTGTGCTTTATTTGTCATACTAAAGCAACCATTGTGTGTTACGGGCTGAGACCAGTTATGACATAGGGGAGCCATTTTCAACTAAAGCTGCACTGTGAGATCTTTCCAGCCTTTGCCGTGAAGAGATAGAGCATAATTATATAGCCTACATATTGTTTTAAGGCTAACACTACTTGACTCTAGTCTAACTACAGGCAAGACTAGATCTAGTAGATCTAATTAGACATGAAAGCAGAATAAGCCACTATTCCAACTATTTAACTTAATATAAAATTAATGTAGGACTGTGGAAAAGACTTTCCCATAATACATTTGGCTAGGCCTACTAGATCTAGATCTAGATCTATATGATTCTAGATCTAGCCTAGATCTAGATCTAGATCTAGATCTATATAGAATGTTTTATTGTTCACTGACAGTGACACTTTGCTCTGCCAATCAAATGCTAAACAACAGATCTAGATCTAGATCTTGATCTGTTATATCGGTGAAGTGAAGGCATTTGATTTGGTCTATTAGAATTTTACCAAATTTCAGGATTCTGAGTGTGTCCTTTTTCATTGTAATGGGACGTCATCGGGTCGTCATCTGTCTTGATTTGAAACTCCATGAACCGATTAAAAATGCCACAAACGAAAATTAATCAATGGATCTAGATCCAGAACTTCTGTACTCCACTAGATATGGACTAGATCTAGATACATGTATCTAGATTCTCTATATCTAGATCTAGATCTTGATTTAGATCTTGAATCAGTAGAGTCTATCAGTATGCTGGATTCCATCTAAAAACAACCAAAAAAAAAAAAAAAGTCAATTCTAGCTTTGTTTTCACCACAACCTGATCCTTCAGCAATAACTATGACAGATAACATTCATCAACTTACGAAAATCTCCTCACAGGTCGAGGTGATGAAGCCATCACAAGTGAATTATGTCTGCAGCATTCGTTTCACTTGATATAAATATTTCGTTATTTCTATCACAAATTCGCCGCCATTATTTGTCATAACTCTCTTACGTAGAAGGTGAAATAGTCACTCGATTATTATTTTGGCCTGGACCAGCCTGGGCCTACCATCAACCTCTATTTTTAGAGTAACCCGTGGACTGGCTGATAAGGTGGATTGGATATAGATAAATTTCACATTTGAAATGTCACATTTGAAACTGATGCAAGGAGCTCTTTGCAGGGATACCACCTAGCAGGGCCGAAAAACAGTTCACTGTTTCCTGATGCTATTGATAGTATCAAAAGCAGTCATTTTCCAATAATAAAATACCAAAGTTTGCTTATTCCGTGGATAAAATTTGTCCTTTGTGAAACAAATTAGATCTAATCTAGATCTAGTCGAGATCTAAGGACAAAACTAGAAGCTGTCCCTCATCTCCGAAGCTTCACTCACTGGAGTTCAGGCGTGCCATCGAAATAAGATTTTCTGAAAAGTGGCAACTTGACTTCCATAGCGTGAACATAATTTATTTTGTCATGTTCACAAAATAAACGCTTCCGTAAGCAACATGTATTCCATTAAAAAAAAAAAAAAGTGGGGGGGGGGGGGGGGGGAGGTAAAATGAAACTGAAAGAACGAACACCGGGCTTGAAAATTGATCCCTGTTTTTTT
>JBCAUA010076509.1:0-10881 GCA_038406235.1 Peronia verruculata
TATTCATTCACTTTCCATTTTTTTCCATTTTCCATCTTGTGAATTAAATATCTCTATACCGGTCGACAGTCCTTGTGCGTTTTTTTCAAAGAAAGACACTTGTATAAAATGATGATGATGATGGTGATGATGATGATGATGATGATGATGATGATGATGATGATGGTGATGATGATGGTGAGGGTGGTGGCTACAACAATGGTGATGATCATAAGTATGTTTTTTCTTTTCCTCCTATCCTGAAGAAGAACCAACTTAGTTCAAACATTTGGAAACGTTTGCGTGTGTGTGTGTGTGTGTGCGTGCGTGCGTGCGTGCGTGTGTGTGTGTGGTTTTTAATCGTTTTTGTCTTTGTTATTGTTTGTTTATATTCTTTTATTATTATTATTATTTAATTGCTGGCTATTATATTTATTTATTTAATTACTTTTTATTTTTTTTCATTTTTCCGTTTCTATTTATCAATGCATAATATATCCATTTATGGTTTTTTTTTCCGTTGGTGGTGGTGTTATTTTGCATCTAAAGGTCACAGCCTACATAACCTTAATCCTTACTGCACAGGCTATACAGCGGTCATGCTCAATACACGGCAGGCCTGGTGGGCAGGAGCTATAAATTTAGCCTGGAATTTTACCTCATACATGACGATCACAAGAGAACAAAGAAGCGCAGCCACAAATTGGGGTTTTCACTGAAAAGTGTTGAAAAATATACAGGTTGTCATACTGTAAAAACTATTTTCTGTTCTATCGGAGGCATTCCTGAAACGGTAAAAGTTGCAAGGATTCCATTGATATCAATTCACAATTTGACATCCTGCTTTGTTTTGATAAGAGTTGAAATGATATGTCTTTGAAGCATTACATGTTCATTTCAGTGTACTATTTTTGTAGCTTATTCATCACCATAAATAACTTTAAGAGCCCATTAATTTCATTGACTGGTTCATTATTTTTCTCAACAATCTGAGTTTTAGGGAAAGGGAACAAAGAGCAGTATCACTGATCAAAGTACAGTCATTGTTTTTTGTACTGACAACTGATCGTAATAGTAGATCTGTCTTGTATAGAATACTTTTTTTTTTTTTTAATGCAGAAATACATAGCAGAAACACCTGTTGAACCATCTATCCTTCTGTTTATCTATTCATCTGTCTCTAGTCTGTGCTTATGATAATTACAATCATGGTAAAAATAATAAAAATAACATGGTGATAAAAGAAACAAACAAATAAACAAACAAAACAAAACAGAAAAGCGCCAGAAACAAACAACGCCAAACTGTTTCCTCCCACACTCTCTTCTCTCTTTCTTACTTTCTTTCCTTTTTCTTTCTTTTTATTTTTCTTCTTTTCCTACGCTCTTTCGTCCTTTCTTTCTCGTGCCTTCTGCCTGTGTGTTCCAGTATGTTTTTATCTGTTACATGAGTCTACAGATATATTAAATCCCACTTGGTCCCAAAGAGTGTTGTGATGCCAAAGTATAGCAAGAACAACAATAACAACTCGACATTGCTCATGGTAATAACAGTGACAGGAAAACTCGGTATGTGGAATACTCGTAGCCCTAATAAAATAACAACATAGAATTCTGCAAATCAATGCTAACACTGCTACCTGTAGTTACAACGATGCTAACACTTACAACACCAAGTGGAGATGGGGAAGCAGAAAGAAGACAGTGGAGGGGGGGGGGTATCGGTCCTAAACACTAAATCGGACACTGACATTGACTGAATACTGTAAACATAATGTTACCTACTTGTTATAAGCTCTGTGCTATCTAGATCTAATATCGGTAGAATAAAAACACTCCCGAGTAAAGCATGACAACAGATACCATTAACGCATGTTTTGCCAAACTACGAAGATATCAATGAAAATAAAGGAAATTTTTACCCTATGACATTCTATATTTTTTTCCCCACAAGTTTTGGAACTGTCTCTTTCGAAGTTTCCTGGCTATCTTGTAATCGCCAACGTAAGATTCAATTCAAAGCTAAACATTCCAGTTTCTGCTCACCAGTGTGTATTTCTGCTGTAGGCGGCGAGCGTCTGAGTGACCCCGTTGTACAGCTCCATACATATCCCAGCTGCCTGTCACCTCGGATCATTTTGTACTTTAAACTACATCTTGAGGCCTGAATGTGTATCTAGATCCTCCATCCTCTTCTTTCCTTCATCTCACCTTCAGTCATGTCTTTCTCTTTTCAAACGTTTTATTTTTTCCTGTGTTCGTTTGTTTGTCCGTTTATTCGATTGTTTGTTTGTATTTTGACACTAGACTTCTTTATTTTTTTCTTGTGTGTTTTGTTTAATGTGTGTGTTTAAGAAATATGATACTGATGTTTGTTTATTTTAATGTATTACATTAGTTACCGGCGGACAGTCTCTGTCTTAAAGTTTCAGAAATGTACTGTATTTTAAAGGATGAAGATGCTGATGATGAGTATGACGATTGTAAGGGATTACGACACTGGCTGTGATGAGCATTCAGGATTCAGAGCTTTGTTAGATTCAATCAGATCTGATCAGATAAACAGCCAATCACAGTAAGAGACAAAACAATTATTAGTCAACATGCGGGGTTGCCAATACCAGATATCTGTAATGTGGACATATAAATTATCGGCATATTGAAAGCCACTGAAAATAACAAGTGGACTTCAAAACATATATAGAGCTCAAAGTATGCAGGAACAGAGCACCACTAGCTCAGTATGAAAATATTAGTTTGCACAAAAGATATCGCATCTGAATAATAGCAATATAATATATTATGTTTTAAACAACGTTAGAGTATCAAACAAATAACACTTAAGAAAATAAAAATATGATTTAAAAATAAGATTAGGTTAAATGAGTTTTTTTTTTTACTCCTGGGTACCACCAACAGAATATGAAGTCCACAGGAGACCAGTGGCTGTTGATGGATATTCTCTGAGTTGTAGCCGTTATGTGATATCCAGTGGATGTCCACAGGGTAAAACATTGAGATTTCAGACTAAAAAATGTGACTTGTCAATTGAATAATACACTCAACATCCAGCAGTTTGAACCTTGGAGATGTTGTCATGTTCATTCCTAACTTTCCCACAACTCAAAGCAATGGTTCCATGAAAGAATACAGAGCAGTGACAACCATAGTCTGACTAACTGGCTCCCGTCCTACCACTGACAAATTATTCTGTGTATACTTTATTTACAACCCAACAATTAGCTGCCTTGAACTAATTATGAATGTTTTGCTGCTTGTCAGGGATTCTCCTCCTCCTCCCCCTGCCCTTTTGTTTTCTTGCCCTCCCCCCCCCCCCTCCCTCCTCTCCCTGTCACAAATCCACAACCCGCATATGTCAAAGACCCCCCTCCCTCCCCCCGCCAGTCATACATTTGATAAGGCAGGTTGAAAAGACGGGATGTCAACAGATACAGCTCTATAGTATTCTCTTTCTCTTCACCATGACACCCGTCTCTTTGTTTAGAACGTCATTCACTTTGCATACAGACAATTGCTTTCAGTACAGACATGAGAGGAATAAGAACAACGTGTTTCAAAAATATCAATGGCGCTCCAGTGGTGACGAAGCCATGGAGATGACAGTACTAGAAAGCTCGTAACATAGTAAATTACCAAGGCTTATTAAATTAAACTTCGGAGCTTTTGCATTCACTGACATCTCCTACAGGTAATCAAATTAAAGACCTTGTCATGATCTGTTTTAGTCACCTACAGTTGTCATTGCATTAATGGTTAGATATCCACATAACAAATGCCAATTTCTGGATAAACACGACATGGGAAATCTTTTCCCACCTTGTCTCTTGTAGATGTTCTCATTTTCAGAGGTCATACAACATTTCTCGAGATTACTTTTTATATAATATAGTGTATATTATATTATAGTATATTATATAACATCTTAAATGTGTCTCAACGAAGCTCTGCGTTTTGTTTTTTTCATACATGTCTTTGTGAAAATATTTTTTTTTCTCTAAATGTCTGTCTCAGTGATTATCTCCTCTTAGACATCAATGTCCTGAAATGGGCGGGGCCCAGCTGGGTTGCCATACCCTGTTCTGCCTGGTGAGAGCTCATCCATACGCCAATTTTGATATTCAAACTCCGAGGTCCGTCTCTGAGGCTGCGACTGAGGATGGAAAAATCAGATGTTTTACCGTATGATATTGTATGCATGCACGTGTTATGGAACAACATTAAATCTATCAACACAAACATGAGAACTGCCAGGCCTACCTTATACCCGAAGGAGTATTTATATAACTGAGGCACAACACGATGAAATCAGGCGCTTGTCAAACTTAACCGACCAGAGAAATTATGTGTTTTTCCCACAGTAATGAATGTTAACGCATTTCATTTCACACCAAACCCTTCTATATCAATCTAAAATTGTATTTCTGGGTTAAATGTGCTGAAACAGATCGAGTAACAGCCTAAAAATTGTAATTTAGTGGCGCAGGGTTTACAAAGGTGATCGGCCGTTTTCTTACTAAACTCAGTTGCAGCAACAGGTCAACCCCATAGTCTTTACATGTATTTGCTATTATCTCGACTTCCATTAGAGGCAGAACATTTTTTTTTTTACACACTGAAAGGGTGCTGAATAATCTTTACAGTGATACCCATAGGCTCAAAATCTGACGAGAGCCTGATTTCATCGTGTGGCATATCAAATATGTACTGCATTTTCTGAATTTATTTCCTATTTTATTTTGGTGCGCAAACTAAAGTTTTGAGAAAACTTGTCTAATTATCCAAATTCGCTAAATAAAAACAGGAAAAAAAGAAACAAACAAAAAAAGGAAAACAGAGATCCAAAAAGTGTGTTATTGTCGATACTGTGTGGTAGAAGACTGTGGAAGTGGCAACGAGAATAGCCTTTTCCCTCCTCCCCCCCCCCCCCCCTTGGAACTTAGAAGAAAACAGCCAGCATTAAACTACAGTTCTAAGGCATGTTTTTAGACAAAGACCACCCAGCATATGAAGCAGCTCACATTCGGACCAGTAAAAGTCTCCCATACCATGAATCAGTAATCAGAAGCTGTAAAACTAAAGAAAATGATGAAAGAAGACCTAAAAAGTATGAAAATAATACATAACGTGAGCTCCGTTCTTTCTTGCTCTATCTCCACTTTTGGGTATGTAGAGATATAGACGTCATATGAAAGAGGGAATAGTTAATCTACCATATTATAATGTAATTATGTCACCGATCACTTGCCCAAACAGGCAGATTTTGAAAATGATTTCGTCCTATCTCCTATTTATGATGATATCGGTTCGATGGTCAAGTATGAAGTGGTGGAAACTACTACATGCACATATTTGTTTGTACAGTAGGTAAGACAGGCTACCGTATATCGCTTGTTAGGGACTGGGAAGGGAGAGGCGGCACCAACTGTTTGCGCATGACATGTAATGGGAAGGGAGGCTACGCTAAGCATCGCGTGGGCCTCGCATGCAGAGACTGCATTGTTCCGAGTGATAGCCAGCATCGCCCCTTCCCGCTTACACTTCCCTACCCCTACCCAACCCCTTTCAGGAGAAGTAAAAAGCATGATAAGAGAAAATATTCAAAAAGTTTGGCACAATCAATAGGAAACGGACCATAAAAACGACTATACACTGCGGTATCACCCAGACGCCAGATTAAAATTACAAACACGGAGCTCAAATAATAACCCTATAACATAGAAGATAGTAAGAGTAAGCATAGGAGCTCCAAAACTACCACCAGACAAAATTAAATGTAATAGGTGTGGAAAAACTAATACAATGGTCCACATAATGCTAGAATGTCCCAACTATAAGGCTGAAAGAGAAGACCTGCTCAAGCTTATGACAATCAGGGGAGAAGACCACATCCTGCATAACATCTTTGAACTAAATAAAACTAAAAGCGGACGAGAAGCATAAGCACATGCTAAAGAAACACTGGCAAAGATGGCAGTATAGACAAACGGAAACAAAAATAAAAATAACAACCCTTGCCAAATAGGATGAAGCAACATTGGGGATGCTAGGTGGGAGACAGACTGACTAATTAATTCTATGAGCAAAGTTACATTGTTTTCATCAGTGGTCACTCTGTAATCTGCCGGCTCAAATACACACTCGTGCGGGAAACAATAAAGACTATTGAGAAAGATGTCCGTGCATTTGTTAGGGATAAAGCTGAACGTCAAAAGCCCCAGAAAGCGAATGAAAATGCCCTGGTGAATCTGCATCCAGGTTGTGTGACTGCCCTAACCCTAACCCTAATCCTAATCCTACTCACTGAGCTGGAGATGACGCGCTGTCCGGAATCAATAGAGCGCATCCTCTGTCTGCGTTTCATTGCCCGACATCCTTCCTGCACCTGTAACACACAATGTCAGTCTCTCTGTAGTCTCTCTGTTTCTGCAACAGTGCACCTTATGTCATTTTCCCACTTTTTCTTTTAACTCATCCAATCTGCAGTCACCACACGAAAAAAAGGGTACACAATTGCTATATCAATGGCTATAACAATGGCTATATCAATGGCTATAACAATGGCTATAACAAAGGCTATAACAATGGCTATAACAATGGCTATAACAATGGCTATAACAATGGCTATAACAATGGCTATATCAATGGCTATAACAATGGCTATAACAATGGCTATAACAATGGCTATAACAATGGCTATAACAATGGCTATAACAATGGCTATATCAATGATCAATAAAGTGCAGATCATGACAACGATCTTCTATGACTGACTGTGTCAAACACCTGCAGGCCACTGTTAGATCCTGCCGTGAACAGGAACTGGTTTTGCTACGGAAATCTGTCTTCTCGCTGTTGGTCTTAACTCTTACATTGTCCAGACTCATAATATTCTGTCATTTCTTCTCTCTCTCTCTCTCTGTCTTTCTCTCTCTCTCTCTGTCTCTTTCTCTGTCTCTCTGTCTGTCTGTCTGTCTGTCTGTCTCTCTCTCTCTCTCTCGATTGAGAGCAACAAGTGAAGGCTGCCACCCATCTGGAGCCAGACAACGGTGATGATGTCTAGTTTTGTTTTCCCCCCTCACCATCAGATCTATTTCAAAGTTAACAACAGACACAATTATGGACAATTAGTCAACACAACAACCACAGCAGCAACAACAAAACTCAATGACAAATAATTGTAAGTGACGTCATCACGACTCCATAATGATGATTGCAGACACCATCTACCGGCCCAAACATTGGCCAAGGCCATTTAGCATGAACGGAAGCTGACACAGATTGTCAAAAACAAAATATATCACGGACGACACTGCGACACCGACACATCATGGACAGTGTGGTACCAGTGTCGCATAATAACGCACAGACTACGACAGACAGCTCTTATCTACATTTGACAAAAACCGCTCACCTGACTACCCAGGAGGCAATAAATGATGAAGATGAACAGACCCTGGAAGAAAACGAAAGACAAAAATAATAAATGCAAGACAAAGGTAGTTTGCGCTCTGTGAATATGGGCCTTGGTGACTAACTATCCACTCCCATTTTAATTGGTCACTGGTCAGTCTTTGGGTTTAACCCCCCTCCGTCTTGTAAGCGGGCAGACCAGTAAGGTAAAAGCTCTCATTATATGATTTACAAACGTGACAGACAGAACCCATAGAGGTTTACAAGCCTAAGAGATAATCTAGTACTTCAGCTATGGAAACAAAGAAACAGGCGCCATCTTTTTCTCATTAGGCAGGGTGGTGTGCGTGCTAAGTACCATAATATTATCATTCATAAGAAAGAGAAACAAAACAAACAGAAAGACAGACCGACAAACAGAAAAGAGGTCGTGTAGACAGAGACACCATCAGACAGAGAGAAAATAAATAAATAGATTTAGGTCATGTTTTAGACATCTGGCCTGGAACTGTGGTGTTAGACATCTGGCCTGGAACTGTGGTGTTAGACATCTGGCCTGGAACTGTGGTGTTAGAAAGAAAAAAGTTTGGACAGTAGACTACACCCAGCTCTTTACCTGCAGGGAGTTAAAAATGGCGAACAGGTACTGGAAGATCCGGGTGTTCTCATTGACGGACAACACACCAAAGACCCAGGTGATGCCCAGCAGAGGCGACAGGAAACAGATTGACCTCAGCACAGACCTGCATACAGGAATAAAAAGATTGTTAGTGTGTTTGTTTGTTTGTGTTGGGGTTTAACGGCACATCAGCATAGTCACCGCTATATTGTGTCAAACACAGTAATATATATTTACAAGTCAAGAAGAAGAGAGGAAAGAGAGCGGGACAGGAGAAAGGAGAGAGAGAGAAGAGATGTGACCACTGGAATGTTGAAGATGACATTTCAAGGCAGACATCAATCACACCGATGGTGGGCTTCCACCGCCTGCCAAGGGAGCAAAGCATCTATTTTTATATATACCCCCTCCCACTCCCCCCAGCCCCTCTTCCCGCGCGGGGAAAGAATAGAAAGACAAAGCCCGCTAAATAGCAGCAGGATGGCGTCTACTATAAAGAAATGACAAGACCGGCAAACTGCTGGATGGATTCATGGATCAAAATAGTCGTGGCTGTGAGTGTTCTTTTCTATTCTAAATTGGGTTTTTCTTCTTTCAATTCAACAGCCTCAGCCGGTGTTCCTACACTGGGATATGTGATTATTCGCTTCTCCCGCATTTTCCATTTAGATAAGCTCTAACTAATGATACCGAGACTTCCAGCATGCTGCTGCCTCAGATTCATAACTAGTACATGTAGTTGCTTGCTTTCTCTTGTCGAAGAGTTGAATAGATACTGATGATGATACATATTTGTCATATGTTTAACATTGCACTGCTGATTTAGCACATTGAAGCACAAAGTTTATGGGAGGGAGGTGGAATGGGGGAGGGTGTAACGAATCATGGTTAAAAATTATTATGTTGGGTATACGTGTGTGCGTTTTGAACGATGTTTTGCAGATCGTGATTGTATACACTGGGCCTATGCAAGTAGCGTGTGTGCATATGCTGGCCCGTGGAGATATTGCGTCATCGAACGTGCCTGAAATACTCTCTACTCATTTGTGCAGAATGGTATAGATTCCGTATGTGCGTAGTAGTAGTATGTCATGATGTGTACTACGTCACGATTTCATTTTTGTTTGTACCGGATATGACTCGGAGAGAATGCTGTAGCTACAGCTTTGAGAAAATTCTAGACGAGACAGCATCTATATATGGAGTCATGCAGAGAGTGAATGCCAGGCAATCTAATGATAGTAGATAAGCAGTGAGAGAGTTGTGGGCATCGGAATTAGACAGCTGTCCTCAAGTTTGTATAATTGTCCAGCACCTACAATAAATTCTGCATCATTTCGACGCTGGAGATTCCTGTTCTAATTTCACTGTTCCTGTGTGCGTCTCATCCGTCTTCCGCCTGATCATCACTTACAACGTCACGACTAACACCCATTCAACATCAATGCCCAGAAAGTTCGTGACAGAGGGGGGAATCCGATTTTTTTGCTCAAAACATTTGATTTCAGGATATTTTCTTTTCTTTTATAAGCTCGACCTTTTCTGAATATTCAAACGGTATAAAAAGATGACCAGTCCATTGTAGGGGGTGGGGTCGGTGGGGAGGATGATCAAGGAGGAATTGACCGGCTTCTCTACCATTCAGGCCTTGACTCATTCAGGTCTTTAACCAGTGATAGATCGTCAGTATTTGGCTGACCTCGGGCAAATGGCATTTTAAAGGCTTGATTATGATCTCTTTCACTAATATTGAAGGCCCCAATGCCAGGAGTAGAAACTGGCTGACAATCTGAGGTGCTGACCACATTGAATATAGTGAAAACTTTTGCCTGAGCCTCTGAAATACAGGACATAATACAAAAAGATAGGACAAAAATAAAGACTCATATTTTCGAGAGAAATAATTATTTCTTTTTCAGTTGAGCTGCAGAACAGACCTGTAACTTTTATTTCTTACCAAGATGGACTACTGCGAGCCTATGGGGCAATAAAGTCATCAGCTTCTCCTCAGAGGCAATTTCGACGTGAATACCCTGGGAAGAAACTTAACCATTTGCCGACTGATTGTTCCAACTGATTCATGATGCCTTGAAGACCAGCCGGCTGCCTGACTGTGAATTTAGGCCACTACACTCTTTGTTATTCTTAACCACACTCTCAGTGTTTCTCAACTTTTCTACCAAACCTGTGATTATGTGCCGGTGGCAAATTTTCTGTTGCAAAAAACAGTTCTGTCACCAACTTCTGGATGTTGATGGATGTTAGTTGTGATGTTCTAAGAGGTAATCAGGCAGTAATACGGACGAGACACACACAGGAATGGAGAAATAAAAACAGGAATCCTCGACGTCGAAATGATGCAGAATTTATTGAAGGTGTTTGGTAACAATACAAAAGTCTGTGCAGCGGTCAAACTCTGATACAAACCGCTCACTGCATGTCACTATCATTGCATGGTATTCACTCTCTCCATGACCCCTTATGTGTAGATGCTAGCCCACCTGGAATCTTCTCTCTCTCTCTCGAATCCTCCCAAAGCTACTGGTCTCTGCTAGAGCTCAAGAACTAGATCCATCACTAACATAAAACCGTGACGTAGTATGCACGTGATGTACTTCACATACACAAGGTCTGAGTAAAAACTATCCTGCACATAATGCTTAGAGAGTATCGCTGACACGTTCGATGACGCAATATTTCCACGAGCTAGCATATGTACGCTCACACCAAACACTCGTAAGTATCCGACATCCACCATTAGGATTTTTTTTTTTTCCTCAGACTATCATGTGCGAAAGCCATTAGTAATTCTGGTCCCAATGTGCACATCACTACTTATACTGTTTTACATTT
>JBCAUA010076519.1:0-10880 GCA_038406235.1 Peronia verruculata
CCCGAAATACCGCGGCACTTTTTTTCGGAGCTGCCCTAAGTGGTCGGAAACCGGTGGGTTGACTCTAGATCTAGACTAGATCTTGCCAATGTCCAACCAGTGGTTTTGTGCCAACCAGTTCTTCCTCCTGAACATTTTTTTTTTTTTTTGTGTGTGTTGTTTAGTTTGGGTTTTCTTGCATGCTGCTGCTGGCTATATCGTGATAGGGACAATATGCATGGATGACCAAACATTTTCACTAGATCTAGATCTAGATCTAATCCAGATCTAGTTTAGTTGGAACGGACAACTTTTTAAAAATTGGTGGATTTTTTCTACTGACAATCAATCCAGATCATTCAATGGATGATTGGAGCCACTGTGGTAGTATGGTCACTGATCTCATACCATACTCATAGACAAAAATGGACGCTCTAAACAAAAAAAGAGACAACAGGTTGGCCAGCGGAAAAAAAAAAAAAAGACATATATAACCAGATCTAGATCTAGGCCTATTTGCCATATGAGCAAACAAAACTGAAGGTGGTCGAACTGGGGAAGGTGACAGGACACCAGTAGGTTGACTCTGGGCTCTATCTGACTAGGCACCACATCTTACCGATATCGATATGAGAAGTTTCCCTCGTGAAATTCTCGAATGAACTGTTTGAATCGGCGTTTCACTTGCTGTCTGTCGATATGACTTTCATCTGATTGATCATCTGGACCAAAATTATCACTATAGAAAATACCAGCATCATCGAATCCAGGTTCCATTGCTTCCCTTCGGACGATATCTCACAAACAAGACTCACATTCAACAACAAAGCTAAGGCAGGGATGTAAATGGCGCGGAATATTTCCCGCAAATATATCCATCCGGATATCCGGTAGCTTCGTAGTTTAGTTTTATCGTAGACTAGTTGAGTGTTTGTTACAAGCTTTAACAATGATTCCACAGCATCTGTGAACAAAGAAAAGACACAATATAAATCTATGATATAATTATATATCTATACTTTCACCAAGCATCTAGATGTGGAATTTTCTCATCTTTATTTTATAGTTTGATTTAAACAATATTCTAATACATATCATTTCTCGAAGAACGGCCAGCCGTCTTTTATCGATTGCTGTTTTGGTGACTGACTGACTGACTGACTGGTCCCTTAAATAAATAAATATATAAATAAATAAAAGATGTTAAAATTAATCTGTAATGTTAGATGTGTATCCCTACTTTTGAAATGTTTGTGGAAATGTACATATTTCAGTTTACACAAAATCACTGTGGAGGAATCTTGAATTTTCTGTTGATTTTAAAGGTTAATTTTTAAACATCTATCCAATTACTAGTGAAGATATTCTCCAAACTCCTTTATTTTACATCAATACTAAAGTTGCTCTAGGAGACAGGGTGATAGCAATAGATGCCAAAGTATATATTTCTCGAGGAAGGGTCTTCAAATCTGAGCATTTATTTGACCTTCATTTTCTCACAGGCAGTTTCGAATCTAATGTAGTTTTTTTTTTTTTTTTAGACAAGAATAAAAGATATCTTCAAACTAAATATCCTATCCCCTAAAAAAAGAAAAATTTGAGCTTGAAGCATGGCAAATTTCAAGGTCGTGTGATGAATAGTTTTAAATGAAGTAGATTTTTAAGAATGGTACTCCCTTATAAAAACATGATTTCGAGAACATTGAACACAATCTAAAACATTTTGTATAAAAACAGAACATTCTACATTTGAAATGCAATCGTCGAGATTTAAAAAAAAAAAAAAAAACTACAGCTTTGGGACTTCAAATATCAAAATCCAGAACTAAAGATCGATATTTTGAATCCAACTCGGTCAAATTCAGGGGTTTTTCCAGGGTAGCATCCTGCCTTAAGCCTTGTATAATACACCCTAGCTCTAACCGTAGCCTTCATCCTACAGTCAAACAACATGTACAACACAAAAGTGCTTGATTGTAGGGTTAGGGTTAAGGCAAGGGTTGGGGTTATGATAAGGTACGTCCTAATAGACTTAAAGTAGGAATAATAATCATACCCCTAAATAATTGGAAGGCCTTCATCCCCCCATCCCCCCCCCCCCAAAAAAAAAGCCTGTCACAGCTCGGCTGACAGTTCTGCGAGAAATGGCCTGCTTTGATTACAACCATGTTATAACCCAGTAAGCCTTAGAAATAGGGGCGACAAGCATGAAATGAAACGACACTCGCAAACACCATTCTTTCCCTTTGGCATCTGGAATTATGACGCCCTTCGATTTTTTTGTGACAGAGTTATATGTACTTCTTCTTCCACCCCCCACCCCCACCGTCCTTAAAAAAAGAAGAGAATTCTTCAGGTTTTAAGGGGGTGGGGGAGGATCTTGAAGACAATTTTGTTGTTATTATTATTTTTATTTAAAATGGGCTATTTTAACCTTTTGCACCGAATTCGGCATGTTCAAATTAGAGGAAATCCGTGAAAAAATAAATAAATAAATAAATAAATTAAAAAATCCACTTTTTCAAATGGTTGCCATGTCAACGCCGACATCTTAGTATCATTTTGGCATCACTAACATGGCTAATTTCAATAATATCTATGTCTGCTAAATTTTAGCAAAACTTGATGAAACTTAGTGAACACCTTTTTTTAACATAATAATAATATCTAAAAAGTTACCTATTTTCAGCCCTTTGTATAGCATAAAAAAGAACATTTTCTAGACATTTTTGAAATTGCCATGTAGCGAGTTTTCAAATTTCGCCATTTTTCATTCTAAAAACATGTTCTCTAAATCTTGCCACAAGAAATTTTGGGTTTTCTGTGAAAATGATGCATGCTGCAAAATATTAGAATCGGTTTAGAAATAAAAAAAAATGCATAGCAAAATACTGACAAAACAAAACAAAACAAAACAAAAACACACATACACAGATTTTGAGAAAAACGGGTTTCATTTTTTCTTTTTTTTTTTTTTTAACCTGAAAATTTGACATGGAGAGTTGTTTTTTTATTGGGCTTTTGGCCTCAAAACAGTCCTTTTTCTTTTTTCATTTTAGCCCTCTCTCCAAGACTTCTGTGTCTTTTGTTGCTTTTTCCTGGCTTTCTGGGTATATCTTTTCTCGAAAATTAGTTCTCTACCACCCCATCATTATAAGGGCCTCTGAGTGGTCATCCAGTGTCCATTACTGGCACTGGGGCTCATGATATTGCTAGAGAAGATCATAATCGAGTATGTTATGCACTCTTTGCCTCCATATAGTAAAAAATAGGTCTGTGGTTGTGGCTGTAGATGAAAATGCAAATCCGAATGATCTTGAAAAAAACCAGCAGTACAATGTAAAACCTGGTGTATTCATCTCAGCAGGCAATTAACGATTGCCAGACAGTGGCAAACTTTTTGTCCCTGAAAAAAAAGTTAATGTACATAACAAAGATAGTTGACTCAGCCTGTTCAATGATATGGGTTTTGTAAAGAATGTCAAAAAGAGCTGGATCACTGCCAACTATCTTTGATAAATCTGGAATTATTTCATCAATGTTAATTATTAGTCCTCACATCTTTTTTGGCGGACAAGAGGTGGAGGGGTGGGGTGGGGTTCGTCTATTCACTCTGCTATGGAGGTTGATTCAATCATTTTGAAAACTGCGTTTTATATACAGCGAACCTTACTCTTGCAATAAATAATGGAATGAACCCGAGTGCTCATCAAATTGATGTATTGTTACCTGATTTGGTTATCCTTATTCAACAACTAATCGACATTGCAAGGACTAGCAGGCCATTACCAGGTATCCCTTTCAATATCAGAATAGCTGCTTCCATGCTGCCCCTAAAACAATAAAAGAATCAGCATGTGAAAAGTTTGAGGCTGGCCATAACTTTAAATAAAAAAAAATAATAATAATAATAATAATTTTTTTTTTTTAAATCTTAAAATATAAAAATATAAAGGAGCCAGCTGTTTGTAGGTATGAATGGAGATAAAGTGTGTCAAATTTCAAGGCTCTGAGTGTAATAATAAGAAAGTGTTTAAGAAAGTGGTGTCATATGTGACAGAAAAAAAGGTTATTTGTAAAAAAATGAAGCTTACAAAAAATTGTCAGGAGGTAGAGTACTGCCAGACCATATTCTAGCCATTTACAATTTTTTTTTTAAAAATTATTATTATAAACAGCATATTTTCCAAATGTACAATGACTATAGCATCTTTTAAGAATGAAATGAACACATTTTCTATCCGCGCGGTACATATGGTAGCACAATCTCAGCACAGTTTAAATCTTCAGGCAATCAGATCTGATAATAGTTGAACAGTGATATTAATTTAAAATGTTGCCTATTTAATGATGGAGATCAATATTATGTTCAAGGGCTTGGATCAACTTCTGCAAAATTAATTTACGGTATTAGTATGTTTTTAATCAAATGTAAATTTAACCGTAATTGTAACGTGTACATTAATCTTCTTAGGTAATATTTTCAAAGATAATTTTTCAAAAACAGTTTTTTTCTTTTGTTCTCTTCTGTAAGTAAAAAAAAAAAAAAACAGGAAAAAGGGTCATATACAGAGGGAGGGTATGAGAAGGATGACAATGGGACGAACGCGTGCGGCTGACGGTGTTTTCCCGAGATCATAGACACGTGTAGCAACTGATTTAGCTTCATTTCATTATTGATCATGACCGACAGCGTGACCGATCTTCGGTCATCATCACTAGTTAATCGTTCATGAGTCTATGACCGATATGACCGATCATGCACAGGCCTAGTCAAAAAGTGATGATTCATCACTGCATGTAGCAGCCAGGGGGAGCCAAATCCTGGTTGACAGTCGGCCGTGACATCTGTTGAATGATCATGGGTCAAACACATTAAAATGGATATATCCATTTTTTGATACCCCCCCCCCCCCCTTTTTTTTTTTTACTCAGAAAAGGCCGGCCTTTTGAGAGAAATCAAAGTCGCATTTTTTTAAAGCAAAATCCAGATTTCAGGACCCCCACTCCCTCGTCTCTTAAGTACATTTGATGAGAACGTCCACACGGTCGCCTTCGTCTGCTACTCGGCGAAAAAAGACTTGGATGTCGAGGGTTCGAGTCTCGGATCCTGCCATAAGGGGGATGGGAAGGATTTGTATTTTTCAGCGATTCAACGGTCTTCTGGCTTCAGAGGTAGGGTAGTCCGACGTCTAGACTCCTCGGATAGGAACAAATAATAATATAGGTATTTCGGAGGTCCCGTGTGTAAGTTACGCATAGTTGTTAAAGGATCCTTGCCTGTCTTTAAAACTGGGATGAAGAAGGGGCGGAAATGCCGCTGTCCAGGCAAAATTTCAAAGGTCCAAATTTCAAACCAGAAAAAAAAAAGAAAAAAATCTTTTCTGCAAATATAGGACAGGCATTTAAAGTAAGGATAATCCTTCTTTCTTGGGTATAAGAGGCTATAAGCATTATTTAAAATAAGAGAGAGAGAGAGAGAGAATGTCCACCGTGACAGTGTGGTAAAGCGTCTACTGCTCTTTGAAAGCTGTTGTCGTGGACGTCGAGGGGTTCAAACCTCGGATCTGACCAGCGGGGGATAAGAAGGATTCCAATACATTTTTTTAATTCAGTGACTCAAAACTCCACTGACTTGTTGGGTAGGAAGCATGATATCTAGTCTTCTCGGATAAGGAGATTATTGAGATGCCGTAGTCTGGGCAAAACTATCCAAATTTCTACCCACATAAAGCCGAGATAGGACTGCAAGACTACATACATGATAAAAGATAGCTAAAGAGAGAGAGAGAGAGGGAGACTTAGAGAGCGAGAGAGAGAGAGAGAGAAAGACAGAGAGAAAGAGAGAGACAGAGATTAGAGAGAGAGAGAGAGAGAGAATATCCAAGGTGGCTGAAAGGTGTATTAGAACGTAACCAAGAAAATGGCTAAAAGCATATTAGAATGTAACAGTGAGATGAGCTTTTGTATGGAGAAATTTGGAATGAGAAAATTTTTGCCTGAAGAACCCCGTCTCGGCCTGCTCTTCATCCGATTTTAAACTGTCAAGGGCTCTTTAATGTGCATATTGGAACCGTACTAACGAGAGCTCCGAAATTTATTCGTCCTTATCCGAGAATGCTAGACATGGGACTTCCCTACCCAAAACCGTTGAGTCCTGAAGAAATGCAGACAGGCTCTAATCGTTCCCATGACTCCTGGTAGCCCTTGAAAAAGTGGGAGTTATACGGGTTAATGCTTTCATGAAGTGCTGAAGTATTAGATGTTTGGGATAGTTGTGAAAATGTCACCTAAGCAGCCAACAGCTGAGAGTTTTTTGTTTGTGTTTTTTTTTTATTCTATTATTATTATTCATTTATTTATTATTATTATTATTATTTTCAATTTCGGATTCATCATGCTCAAACTAAAGGAAAGTGCGAAGCAAAACATTTTCTAACCGGTTTTCATGACAAGGCCGCCACCTTGGATTTTGTGTCTTGAAAGTAAACTCTTTTCAAAAGCCTAAAGATCCTAGAATATACGAAATAATCGTTTGGAATTTGGCACAGCAATAAGATACTCGATACAAAAAAAATAAAAAAATATATGAATTCATTTTTCAACTGTATGTCATACATGTTTTTCACAATGTTTTGAAACATTTAGATTGACGGATCTGCGTATTTCTTAATTTTCCGACAAATATCCAATTCTTCTGCGAAAACATGAAAAGAAAAACAAACAAAACAAAGCAAAACAAAAACGAATGTTTATTATTAAAACGTAACAATTTGCGATTTGTATTTACTCTGGTGTTTCTTTTCTTTCTTTTATTTTTTTCCATACTTAATTGAAGCTGAATATCCTTCAGCTCTAAAGGTGATCTCATTTTCAGAACAGTTTGATGTTAAGTTTGTTTTTATGTATAAGAAAATAAATATGTAAAATAGATATATTTCATTTGGCTCCATCATTAAGGCAATGTGGATTAACTTAAGATGTACATGCCATTGACATAACAAGACTGTTAATCTTCTAACTTATCAATTCTAAGGACAGCTACATAATGACTACATCAGAAGCAAAACAGCCTGAATGGACCCCTTGTCCTTTTGTTCCTCTAATATAATTCTAGGCTGGGCCCGTCAGTTGTCCGTTGAGAGCCAACGATGACGGCAACTGTTCTAGCCCCGCAAGACAAAGCTGAAGGCACACGTCTGCCCCTTTCGAAAGCAGTCATTGCCTTGAAGGAGAGAAGCCTCCAAGATGCTCTCTTACTCGCAGAGGCCTCTAGCTCTTGTGTTTTCAAGCCGCATCCTTGGAGAATGTTCTTAGGCGTTTCATTGTATCGTAGTTCGCCCTTCCCTCTTCTCCGTGAGCCGTCCTTGAGCTCACCACATGAGCTGTAGGCTAGGCCTATTAAATATAAACAAACACAATAATGACTAATATCGATTCGTTATCTCTTTTTCTTTCTCACACAAACATAAGAAATATGCACACGCGCACATGAGGCGGGTAACTGTCGAACGAGTGGGTGGAGGATTATTTTATTTGGTTTACGTGCAGAGCAAGGCAAGGTGGCCAGGACCTCTACCATCTGTCGGCCATATGGAGTGCCAAGGTTGGCCCTGCAAGGGGTCAGGATGATCGTCAAGGGACGGTAATTGCACCATCTGTGCTCTGACATCACACAGAGAAGAGCAGCAACAACGCTCGGTGGGAGTCTGGGAGTGCCTGTACAAAACACCCCGGCAACAATCACTACTCTCCCTCCTTCCCTCCGCCCCTCTTCTCCCATACGAATCAACAATTTGAGTCTTCGACTACCTCAGGTGGGAGATTCGCTCAGCATAAAGACTAGAATTCTTCTAGAGTGCTAAAGCCATTTTAATTAAACTACCCAAAAACTCTTTGCCCTCTTTGACCATACCCTCAAACATTCATGTTATGTTATAGAGCGTTATCGCAAAAAAAAAAAAAAAGCAAGTTTTTCTTTGTGTTTTATTATGATATTAGGTTTCCTCGTATTAAAGATTGGTTTGTTTTCATTTTCCAAAATTGTAGCTTTTGCCTACTTCAAGATAAAGCCTGAGGGTATTCATTCACCACCTATCAATCTTGTTCGATCTGTTTTGTTTATTTGTTTGTATGTTTGTTTTTCAAACGCCTACAAATCACGTTAACATAAGTTAAACGCTTCCACTAACGAGATACAATGCTTTCACGACACCATGTAACAATGCTTGTACATGTTCTTATTTTTCATTCTTCCACTTACCAGGTATTTTAACTTGTTAATACTGTTTTAAGATTAATGTAATTTTGAAAGCTGAAAGCTAAACATAGAGAAAAGCGCAGAGCTAAGATGATCATTTTCAGTCATCATGGATGAGAAAAACGAAAATTTTAACTCTTCCAAGCAGGCCAGAACCTATACCGAATATGTAACAGTCGAGTGTCTTGAATACTAGGATACCTGGAAGGGCAGAGATTTCATAATAATACGGCCTGGTGTTTATCAAACTGTAGGGTAACAGATATTCGGTCAGCCTCACAGAATCACATCAGGACTTCAATTTCCAAGCAACATCTGTATGATTGTGGACTATTTGAAGATCTAAACGTCATGCAACGTTCTAAAGATATCTTAATCAATTCAATGTGCAAAACTGCTTAACGATGGCTCCCTCTTGTGGCAGAGACGGAATATTGGGTCATAGAGAATTAACCCTCAAAATATAATACAATCCCACTCAAAGAATGGTCTATATTGTTGATAACAGTAATGTTTGAAGCCATATGAGCCCGTTAGCTGGTAAAGAAAATAATTAAGATATAACATAACTTTAACATGTTTTTAACAAAGTCAGATTCTGTAAACCAGAAACATCAAGTTTCGATAATTAAATCTGAACTTAAATTATATCGTGTATCTATAAGTATTTTTAGGCTGTGGAAGGTTAACTGCAATTTTGAATTAAACTTTTGTCACTGAGAGATTGGGCTAGATATTAATCCCCCCCCCCCCCCCTAACATTTCATGCAGACATCTACATTGATAAAGTCAGACAGATAGAGAAACAGACAAACGGACAGACAGATAATCAAGGCAGGCAGCCAGGCAAACAGATGAATGCTGACTTACTCTATCTGGTGTCAATTAATTAGTTCATATCAAAGTGGAGTGCATTTAACTGTTCGCTAAATCTGATCTCGATGTCAGCGATCCTATATTTCTTTACATCCTCAGTTCATTTCCGAGCAGTATTTTGTTTTATGATCAGGAAGGCTTATGGTACATGCATTTTCCTGTGATTTACTTCGAAGCAACCCTGAATTGCATGCAGACAGCTGTGGTATTATGTTATCAACAAGTCAAAGCACACAAATTTATCACTGATTATATAGCCAGCCTGAATAGGTTTATATGATATACGCTTAGCATAACAGCGCCGTTTAATCAGTTCAACGTGTATACAAGCGGATCAGAAATGAGTGTATGTATGTACACGTGTTTGTGCGCTCGCATACATACAATATACAATACTTTTTGCCGGGACAACTCGTCTTCGCCCTCTGTTCCTCCGGGTTTTAGCTGCAAAAGGTTGTTTAACGAGCATAAAGTAAACACGAAAGTCCCTAAAGTTATTCGCCTATGTCCTATTCGTCACGTCTCCCTACTTAAAATGTCAAAGGATCGTTGAGTCAGTGAATCCCATTGTAGCAATCGAGTCCGCAATAGTTTCATCCAGAGGCACTGGCCTAACCTCTCAGTCATGGCTGCCTGTTGCTTAAAGATTTTTCTTAGCGCAGTCATAATCAATGTTTGTTTTTACACGTCACAGTTTATGATCAAGCATACAATGATAGATTATTGCTAAATTCAGACCACAGCTGAGAGACTGCAGCCAGCCTTCAACAATAAAATTATTAAAAGCACAAAGAAATAATAATAAAGCTACAAAGTTACTTGTCCCTTTAGAAAGGAGATAAAATGGAACATATGTTACTTATTTAGAAAGATCTGCTCCTCACCAACGGTCGTAACAGGATATTCATATTTTTATAGTCTCTCTCCCCTTCCCATGCCAACCGCTACTCTCTCCTGATGAAGACAGACAGAAAAAGGACTTTGGTGTGACAATATTCTAGCAAGATAAAGGATAGATGAACCAAACTGTTAAAGAAAATCAGAATTACATGGGCAGTTTACAGAAAGAAGTTCGTGAATGAAAAGTTAATACACATGTATTTATTTGAAATTTATGTTCAAAACTGATGTACCGGTAATACTGCCATGTACGCCTAGGTTCCAACCATCAATTACAAGATCGGGCCAAACATTTTGAAAACAGCATGCGGTTACTCTATGATGACGTTACAGAAATGCAATTAATCTATCAGAGAAGCGCCGTTCAAGTGCAGGCTGCATTATCTTAAATGGTATTTCTTAAAATCACCTCGTTCTACTGTTAGTAAATATACATTTGTATACGTTGTATCGAGTATAAATGTGTGAAAGTGTACATTATTAAATGTGTGAAAGTGTACATTATTAAATGTATGTGAGCTGGAGAAGGAAGGAACCGGAAGGGGTAGATGTATAAAGAGTTCTTGTGTCATGATTCAGTCACGTGTGAACTGAATGTTCTCATGCCTACTTTATCCTGTTTTGTCTTAACTCAACAGCAGATGACACTGCATGAAGAAAATATTAATATAATGAATTCAGCGTCAGCACGACAGCGGAGGAACGCAATCCATAACATCAGCTCTTTCATAATAGTTGTAAACCAGCAGAAGATAGGTAGGTAGATAGACTGATAGATAGGTAGATTCGTGTAGATAGATAGATAGATAGATAGATAGATAGATAGATAGATAGATAGATAGATAGATAGATAGATAGATAGATA
>JBCAUA010076530.1:0-10880 GCA_038406235.1 Peronia verruculata
CCCCCCCCGGGGAGTATATGAGAAAGAAGGGGCAATAAAAGGGAGATAGGAAAGTGGACATAGATCAGTGGTGGAAATGTGAAGATTGTGTCGATTTAGTGCGATCCAATTGTTGCCAATCGCTCATTGATTACAAGGGTCAAGTTCTCGACTCTCGGACATATAAATCTAGACTGTCTGCAACTGTGGGCTGAGTAAGGAGGACGCTGTCGCCGGTAATTGGTGGGACAATCAGAGTCTCTATTCTCTGTGCATTATTTAGCTGTTATGTCAGAGTTAGAGGGACGGTGCTGAATTGCAAAAATGTCACCGTAGTTTGATTTGCTAGCATGCTGTTCTGATCTGTTTGTGTCTATTCGTTTTTCTGTTCGTTAATTGGGCCGTTCACCTATCTATCCATGAATACTCGTACACAGAATTACCATATTATGACAATGTCTACATGTACATGTATTATGTCATTGTACAGATCTATTATGTTAGACATTTCTGACTTTAAATTAATTCATGACTTGTTTTCTCTTCTTTTTCATATGATGCTGCTTATCACACAATAGGTGAGTACATTCAATGTTTGTCTGTCTGTTCGACAATCTGTCTGTTTGTTTATCTTTCTGTTTGTCTGTTCATCTCCCTGTCCATTTGTTCGTCATTCTGTCTGCTTGCTTGTCTGCCTTTCTGTTTGTCTGTCTGCCTATTTGTCTGTCTGTCTGCCTATTTGTCTGTCTGTGTATTTGATTGTCTGTATTCTCTTGTCTGCCTGCGCTCTAATCTGTCTGTCTGTCTGTCTGTCTGTTTGACTACTTGCCAGTGTGTCTTTCTGTCTGCCCAAGTAATTGACAAAGGTTATAAAATGTCTGTGTGACGTGCAGCATTTAAAGTGCATAAAGGAGAAAGGCGGTACTGGGAGTGAATCACAAGGGAAGTGATTGTCACCTCAAGTGGTTCCGATGAGGTTTTTACACCTGAACAAGATGGAAAAAGAAGTAGATACACGTTGACTTTGACAAGAGGGGATGGTCGGATCATTCAGGTGAAGCCAAAAAGAGGAGGGGAGGAATTGGGGCAAGAGGAGGGGGGGGGAGTGGCATGGTGAAATCTTTGACATTTTGTAAATCTCACCTTAATCCTATAGTAAATTGTCTACAGAAAATATTGGAGTGTCACAGTTTGATGATCATACATTTGTTTTGGTATGGGAAATGAGAATATAATCGTCAAGATAATATGGTATGAACACCAAGCCTTACATCGTCTTTTGTATTCGTAGGAAGCGAATTCCAGTGCAGTGTACAATTATACCAGCACGTTTTTGATCACATCCTTTTCAAGAGACTTTCAAAGTTAACGACTGGAGAGGTTGTTGTTGTTGTTGTTCTTCTTCTTCTTCTTCTTCTTTGTTCTTTTATGTAGTGCGCGGCGATCACAACCTGTAAAATGCAAGTATTTCTTCTTATTAATATTGCATGATTTGCATGACACTTTATTGACGAAATAGATAAATGTGCTTTATATTCAAGCTTTTTCGGACATGCAAGCCAGTCAGAGTGATAGCTCTTTCCCACATATTGTTGGTGGGGGTGGGGAGTCTTTCTTGTCCATCTTGAAGTTTGCATCGATCACTACATTCATCAGTGTTTGGGAAGTTGTCCTGGTCATTTGGAAGTTTTCTTCAGTGAGGAAACGGTTTGGGTTGAGCAGTGCCCACTTTACTGAAACGCTTGGGCCTCGTTACAGCTTAGTGAATGAGCACGTTCTTTGGTAACATTTTTAAATTGCTCAATAGACTTCGAAAACATTTGTCTTCAACTTATCAGCCTTAGGAGGCCAGAATTAAATGGTTTGTTTTCACGATGGGAATAATGATCACCAAAATCAAGATGCAGAAAGATTTTTTAAAAAGTTTTGTTTCGCTACAGCACTGGTCGGCATCTATGGAGAGACCCCAGGTCATTCAATAAGGCAACCAAATCATCCGATCAGAGCTCTGTCTTTTGTGAGGGACAAAGGTGCGATTTTGTCTCCCCTGATCAGCGTTACGCGTCGCTTGAGTGGAATCCAAGAATGCGGACATTCCGTGTGTGCTGGGGGCTTCGAGCACAGTGATCGATAATCCTATCATTCGATTGCATTTTTCCCCCCGATCTTTCCTTCTCCTACCTGGAGGCGCATGAGTGTAATGATGTAGCAGATAGAATGTACCGGGTTCAGAATATAATGTGTACTGGGTAATCTCAGGGATTCAGGTGTGTTGCAAACTGGAGATCATCTCGGTAGTTTTTTGCTATCTCCTTCCCTTCTTCCTACCTACAAATATCCATCTCCTATTTATAATGCATAATATTAGTTAAACTCCATTTCTTGTAGTCTATAAACTGCAACATAATGCGGTAAATGCATACTGCCCATGTATACACACTCAAAAAAAAAAAAAGCCTCACTCACTCACTCACTCTCTCACTCACTCACTCACTCACTCACTCACTCACTCACTCACTCACTCACTCATCCACCCGCTCACCCACTACCGTTATCCAAGAAGACTAGACGCCGGGATTCACCACCCAAGAATCCAGGGGACCGTTGAATTACTTAAATGTAAATATCAATTATCCCATCATCCGACAGAACTCGAACCCTTGACGCTTTACACTTTCAATAATAGGCAAACACTTAATCTCTGGGTCACGACGTCTTCCAGAAAACAGAGCAGAGAAGTGGGACAATTTATAGAAACGGGCGGAGGTAGAGAAGAGGAAGAGGAAGAATGCTGAGAGAGAGAGAGAGAGAGAGACCACCTAAATCTACCTGGGTGGGCTGGGATAACGAAGTATGTGAAGAAGTTTGACTTTATAATCTTCAACTTTGCCCCGAGAAAATCGGCAGGCCCGCCTGAAAAGAAAAAAGGGAAAAAAACTGATAAGGAATAATATGTACAAAGTATAAAATACAAACTTTCTCTGTGAAGGTAGTCTAGTCTAGACTTCCTGAGCCCAGACTGAAGTTTTGTTTAGATCTGGGAGATAGTGTAACCACAAAAACGAGTTTTATGATACACCTTAATACTTCATTCCTTTTTTCCTTTTTTTTAAATCTCACTTTCTCACTCCTTTTTATATATATATATATATATATATAACATTGCAATTAATTTATTTTTAGCGAGGGGGAGGAGGGGACTGGGTTAAACTAGAAGAGTGTATGAGAAAATATATGACGTCATAAGACTGGGCTGTAGCGACGTTATCTTGTCTATCAGGTAGAGAAACTGGCAGGTTTTAGTGCCGAGTGTTCCAATGTTGTTTCTGACAGGCCCCGTAAAGAATAACTGCAGTCTATATCCCAGATCTCTTGTACGTGAGCTGCCACGCGCCCCTTCTCTCCTTCTGCGTTTACCTCCCACCCACCCACCCCCACCCCACCCCACCCCTTTTCCCTCCGATCCCCATCTTCGTTCATTTATTTCTCCGTCCAAACCATTCTTTTTTGTCTATAGTAGTACATAGGAACAGAGAGAGAGAGAGAGGTGGGGGCGGGTCAGAGAAAGATTCATAATAAAAGAATGCTTTTTAGCTCTAAAATCTCAATGAGATATGGGTAAGACTTTCAGGCCACAATGCTACTGTATGAAATTGTCAAACTAAAAAAAGCTGTAGAGCAATATTTCATTTTCCTTGTTGAGAGAGCACATTGTTATAACGCGACTGGGTTGTATAGGAAGATAAACGTGTTTTACTTCAGTTGGATGAGGTTGTGGGGTAAGAAGGGAAAGACTTTATTTAGTTTATAATCCTCTCTTTTTGTATGCATTATTATTACATTTTAATAAGATAGATTCAATTTCAGAGATAAAATGAGTTATTGAAAGCTCAGACCTAATGTGTAGATCTATTTATCTTCAAACCAACAGCTTTATCTAACATAGTAATGCTCAGAAATGCAAAACTTAAGTTTACAAATTTTGGCAGACTGAGAAAGAAAAGACGATTGATACAAGATGGAAAAAGCTGAAGAAAGAAGAAAAAAAAAAAAATGATGGAAAAAGATACCATGCCCATCAAACAAGGCTGTTCTGTGTTCTCTCCTCTGTTTCTCGGCATGACATGGTCCTGAGTCCGATGCCTTGTGTGTACGGTACGTACGGCTGACCTGCCTTCGCCACCTGCAGACTTTGCAAAGGCTGGAGAGAAGATCCCGTGTTTATAGAGAAAACACCGCCAAACTTTGCATAGGATTATCCTGTCAAATTTCTCCACTCCCGACTTCAAAATCTTCAAACGCTAGGGCGAAGTTGACTAGGGCATTAGGCGGTGGTTATCTCACCCTATCAGTTACCTTCTGTAAGTGGATGGAGTGGCTTCCCCTTGCTGGCTCATTGTTCCTGTCCAGATTTTGGGGAGTTTCTCACTGGCTGGGAGGTGTTTGCCGGATTTAGGCCCTGTGTGTTCATTTATTGAATTCTCTGAAGTTTTGGCTTGAGGCTTTACATCTCACTTTATCAGGTGAACTCACTGGGGCGTCCTTCATAAATTCATTCACCTTTTATGCCAATCCTTGAATGATTGAGGGATTTTTATACCTATAGAGAGAATGTATCTATAAGATAGTTATCAGTTCAATTCTGTGGGGCCTCATAATGTTCAAATTGATTTCAGACCTATCCTTGAAATATTGAGGGCTTAACACCTAAAGCATCAATGTCGATTAGCTGAACATTTTGGGGTATCCTATATTCATATACCTTTTACACCTATCTTGGAAATGTCGCGGGATGTGTTGTTGCTCTCAAACTTTGCTAATTTCATTGCATTTGCTATACTATCTCGTAATGTCTCGGCACCCCTATAGTATCACATCAAAGTTACATACCTTTTAGGTTTGGACTCAATGATTTACAAAGATGGATACCATTAGCTGGATCCAGCCTTGCTTTCATGCCATTCCCTGTCCTGCACGCACCTCTGCACATCTTCCGCATTTCTCAAAAACAAATACATATTGCTCTTTGAAGCATCCACGTCGATGTAGTCTTTCTATTTCTTCTTTCCTTACCTGGTGTATTAGTTTGATTCTTTTCACCGCCTCCCCTCCCCCCCCCCCCCAGCCCCTCATTCTGTGTAACTGAAAAGACAAAGGGGGAGAGCGGAATAACAAAAAAGTGCAGGGTTTTCTATTTCCCTTGGAAAATCTCTCGGATTATGATGACTTCCTGTGTTATCCCGTCTTCATCTGGGCTCACTTTCATCTACCTCCTCGTCACACACAGCTATTCCCCCCCCTCCCCTCCACTCTTTACCGACACTCATGTTGATTAAGAACTGACCTTCCTGCACCCAGGACCACTTGTGGTTGCACACACAGATCTTGGCTTGAGCTCATCAGCACAGTGGAACGGATGGGTCGCGAGTGACGAAAATGACCCTCTCTCTCTCTCTCTCTCTTCCCTCTCTCCTCCTTTCTGTCTCATTCTCTCCCTCTCTATTTCTCTCTCTCTCTCCTTTTCTTTCCCTCACTCTCTCTGCAAGTGCCCTCTTTTTAACCCTTAGGAACCGGCCGCCCTTTGATCTGCCAGCACCTCCAGACTGACATCGCCCACTGGCTTTGAGATTGAGCCTGATCAATGCACAAAGTCCATGCTTAAGATAACTGGAACTTCCTTTGATCCCTTCATTTGGTCACTGTTATCAGAACAATCTCATCCCTTTAACCCCCCCCCCCCCTCTTGCCTACATTGGTTTGGTACACACGCGCTCCGTCATAACGATTCCCCCATTCTTTGTCATTCCAAAATGCTGTCTTTGCAGTGAACTGTTTTCATTCCTTCTCTCTATGCTATTCTCCTCTCTTTCTCTCTCCCACTCGCTCCTTCACTCACTCACTCACTACTCACCCTCTCACTCACTCACTCACTCACCCAGCATCCACCCATACAAAATCACTCACTCACTCATTTACTCACTGATTGACTGACTCACTCACTCACTCGCTCACTAATTCATCCAGCATCCACCCACACTAAATCACTCATTCACTCACTTGCCCAATGACTCAATCAATCAATCAATCAATCAATCAATCAATCAATCAAATCAATTACTTTCTCACCATCCACCCACACACGCACACCTACCCACTCACTCACAAGCAAAGATCCACTTAACAGAAAGAGGAGGCTGTCCGGCAAAATTTTCCAAATTCCAAATTTCTACCCACGAAACTTCTCACCAAAATCACTCAGCTACGTAAAGCCGAGATAATCCTAGTTTCTTAGAATTGAAAAGCTTAATAAAATGAAATAAATTTTAAAAATTGTGACCGTCTTCACAACATTTTGACTCCGTACACCTCATGGATATGGGGGAGGGGCTTGAGGGAAAAGGGAAAGGGGGGGGGGATGACTACTTATTATACTTACTACTGCCTGTAAAGGCGTGCACTCTGTACCCTCTGTATAGTAGTAACTAGTTAGCACCGCCTGTAGTACAGACAGACAGCCGACAGCATTGGCCGCGCTCCCTACGTACCTTACATCAAACAGGTAGTAGCAGGACGAACAAGGACCCCCCTCAGTCTATGGCTGTACCAGGTTCACTTTGCCTTCAATAGTAAGTAGACGGTGTTTACACAAGACGTCTTTGTGAGTCCTGCCCTCTGTGTGTGCCAGATCAGTGCAAGGAAAAGTATACTATACTAACCTAACAGTGATAAAACAACCCTTTCACCTCAGTACAATCTTTGATTATCCAGACATATAAACACGTTTTGACATTCCTTTTATAACTCATATACGCATCGTTCTTACGATATTATGCTTTATATAGTAAAATACTTTGATCAATCGTTCTAACATGTAAAGGCATATCACCGTGTTAGGCACAATATAGCTGTAATCATGCTGATGTGCCCTTAAATCCCAACACAAACACAAACAATCCCTACTAAACCAAATATAATTTTCCACTAAATCTTGCATCATGTAGTTAATCTTTACTACATTGCAGTGAGTATTTAGGTTGGTTTGTTTGTTTACAAATTATGAATATGGCTTTTCATTCCTAAAAAAAAAAAAAAAAGTTGCATCACTGCCGCTTTAAATGCCTGTCTGCATCATTCTGATGAGAAGAATTTTTGTGGTTAGAAATTTGGAATTTGGAAATTTTGCCCGGACACCACCGTCTCTACCTACCTTCATCCGGTTTTTAAATGCCACAGATGTATCTATGAAATATATTTGATTTTATCCCAGAAGGCTCGACGTCGGGCTTCCCTATCCAAGAAGCTATGGGATCGATGGCAACTGAAAAAAAAAATGCAGGTTCTAATCATCTAAGTTCTCCTATCTCCCGGTAGGATTAGAATCTCTAACTGGCAAGCAGAATTTTCGCCGAAGAACAGCTGCTGATGCCTAACCCCTCAGCCACGGCGATCCGCTGCATTTCTTTTCACTGTACTGTAGGTTACCATAGCATCTTATAAGAGAAAGAAGTCAAACATATATTGTAAATCTCGAATTCTTTTTCATTTTATTCCTCCAGAAATAGCATATTGAGGGAAAAGATGTTTTTGTCAAAGTATAGATCTATACCTTAGACCAGGAGTCTGACTGGAGTGTCTCAGATCTGACCGAGATTTCTTTACCTTTGCCAGAGATCATTCACGAACGTCGTCGAGATCTTTCTATCAACAAGGAAATATCTAAATATTGTCGTGATTGTAGTCAGTAGTGTAGTGTAGTGTAGTGTAGTGTAGTGTAGTGCAGGTCTGCGCTGCTATCTCTCTCAAGAGTTAGGTAGGGATAACTCTGAGGGCTTGGCAGAACGCAGAGACTAACTTTGTCGAGGAGCCAAAAACTACAGCAATTCTTGTGATATATATCTTCTGGCTCCTGGAACGACTTATCGGGATATACCTGGGAGGCTAAAAAACAAATAAACGCGAAGAAAAATAGCTTTTTCTTTTCTTTTTTTTTTTTTTCTTTCTCGTTATCCATCCATCCGTCTGTCTATTCGCTACCCAGCCATCCAGTGAGCCAGACAAGTGATCCGTCCGAACATCTACCTTTCTTTCCATCTTCTGTCTGTTTGAATGTCTGTCTTTTTGTCTGTCTGTCTGTGCGTTTTCTCATCTATTTTCCTTTCCATCCATCTCTCTGATCGTTTTCTTTTGCTCTGTCTATTTTTTTCTTTCATCTCCCCCCCCCCCCCCTCCCCCATCGTCCCACCTCACTCTAGACTAAACCAGCAAAGACCAGACTTGACAAAACTCTGCTCAGCATGCAGTATCTCCCACCCGCCGGCTGACCGGTTACTAATGTATTCCCGGCACATTCCAGCCCCCAGTGATAAAGACACGGACATAGATTTTGAGACGGCCCCCCGTGAGTTCACCATGAGACCTAATGGCATTCTTTGGCCGAGAGATAGGACTTGTCATCAAACGACTCAAGGATGGGAAGAATAACTGGCACATTAGCGGCTCTCAGTTTACTCGATTGACTCACTCACTCCCAGATGGAGCTTTTGATTCTTCTTTGTTTTGGCTTTGTTTTTTATCAGTACGAAAGTGAGACATGACGGTACATGTACATTTAGAACTAGAATCATTATTCGTTCTTAATCAAAGATTCTATTAAGCTTAAGAAAGTACGAATCTGATCTAAAATTGCAGATCTTCCTTAAAGATTTTGTTACAAGAATACGATTGATGCTCGTGTAAAACTGCAGTAAGTTCTCTGATGAGAAGGAAACACCTTTTTTTTTTTTTTTGAAAAACAAAATGTTTATTAATTTTCTGGTTGATTGATTATCAAGTGTGTTATGTTAATATACTTTGTTAAAGTTATTCATTGGATACGCTGTCTCGTGGCTTCTTGAAAACGAACAACGATTCAACCCCCCCCCCCCCCACCCTCTCTCTCTTTTTATCCATTTTTTTTTTTTTTTGCGTTATATACGTCTGCCAAAGTCCGGCCATTTTCATGGACGCCATCCAGTAGTCACCACAGAAAAAAAACTTTTGATAAAGACAACATGTTCGTGCTGTGATCACGTGATCAGAACACAGATAAAGTATGATTGGTATCCAGGGCGGATAGTGTTACATTCGAAATAGTAGGAATGGCATAGCGTAGTGACGGATAACCATTTGTAACACGGGCAATAGTAGAACACAATGTGAACACAAACAAACAAACCAACAAAAACAAAAAGACACTCAATGTGTGTAAGAGCCTGATAGGAATAGGAGCAAGAGAGAAGCACAGTACAACATATGCCGGGATAACAAAAACTCGGACGTTTTTACGAGACAATTTATTGCCATTTGTCACTGTGAAGGACGCCCTCTGTCAGTGTAAAAAAGGTAATTTGCAGTTTGCACAGCGCTCCAGATAGTGATGTTGGCGCTGCTGTTGTTATTCCTCCATTTCTCCCCCTTTCTCCTCCCCCATATTCATCACGACCTGTGAGTCTCTGGTTTGCCTAGTACTCTAGTGCGCTCATCATCTATTAGCTCCCCTTCTGTTCAATTGCCACCCTGCGATGATTCATCTCCACGTTGAAGTTTCTGTCCGTGCTCACACACACACACACACACACGTTCATACACACACAATCTGTATTTAACTAATTAGGTCAAACTGAGTACCAGAAAATGCGAAAATCTCCAATTGGCAAGGAAAGTTTCGCCTTCCATTTTTCAACAATCGGAAATAGTTTGTTTAAAATACTTATTAGTGATATGGTTACATTTGCTGTTTTTTTTTTACTGGTCTTTTTCTTGGTTGTTGTTGTTGTTGTTTTACTGACTGTTTTGTTTTCCATCCTATGCCCGCATTCTTCAGCAATACTTCTGCATTGCCGTGTGTAACCTCCATGCTCTCCCAAACCTGTTCGCTTCATTTTGTTAAAGGTAACGTCTGTCCTATGCACCCTAGAAATAATAGCACTACCCTCATAGACCTTTTCATCTTGCTGGACTTTTATCCATGCAGAAGGTTTCAAAGATCCAAACAGAACTGTTCAAAAGATCCAGACAGAACTGTTCAAAGATCTAAACATAACTGTTGAAAGATCCAAACATAACTGTTCAAAGATCCAAATAGAACTGTTCAAAGAATCAGTTTTTCATCACCATAGTAATCGTTGGCCTTACCAGGGCGATAGCAGCCACAGACCATTGACCATCTAATTCTAAGACAGATACGCTTACGTTCTATATACGTCTTTCAACCTCCTGGTGGAGGTTATCTCGAGGGGTATAAGATAAGTTCACTATTTTTGTTCCGGGAGTGACGCTCTTCCTTGGAATTTTATTTGACCACAGAGAAAATTATGGGAATAAATAAAATAATGATAAAGTGGTCATCTCTCTGCTCCTAGCATAGCATGTGGTCTGGGGTCAGCTGAGGCAGGCAGATGGACAGCACGCGCCCCACTTGTGAGCCTGGTCTCGCTCACGCCAAGATGCATTACTGGTTAATTTGTAAACACGCGCCTTTGTTGACTCGCGGAAGGCGCGTGCAGTAATGGTCCCTTATCATCGTCCTTCTGCACTTGGCTGGTTCTCTTCATGTCAAGTGTGTGTGTGTGTATGTGTGTACGCGCGATTGAGTGTGTGTGAGTACGTGTGTGGGTGTCTGTGTTTTCGGTTGTGTTTCGGCTTATCTTGCTGTGAGTGTGAACATGGATGCTGCCGTGTGTGCATGCTTATGTGTGTATGTGTGTGTGTATACGTGTGGTTTTATACTGACGACAGTGCTATTCATAATAATATGTGTATACATGTGTGGCCGATTGTGTGTGTGCGTGTGTGTGCGTGTGTGTGTGTGTGTGTGTGTGTGTGTGTGTGTGTGTGTGTGTGTGTGTGTGTGTGTGTGTGTG
>JBCAUA010076541.1:0-10879 GCA_038406235.1 Peronia verruculata
TATCTATCTATCTATCTATCTATCTATCTATCTATCTATCTATCTATCTATCTATCTATCTATCTATCTATCTTTTCAATCCACTGGTCCGTCTATCAATATGTTCATCTCTATTAGATATCTCACTTTCACCTGTGTCTCACAATAGCTGTTTGCATGTTACAGAGATCATAGCTAGGGCAATGGTTTCCACTATCCGACAGAACCCGGTGGAAGTAGTCGGGAATCTTTGTGGTACTTGACGAGTTACCCAAATTTAGGCCGAGATATAGTGTAACCTAGGCTCATGTGTTTGAGTTCATCTGGGGGATGCCAGGGAGAGAAAACAAAGGACTCAGCATACTCTCGTGTGAGCGTCAGACCGAGCTCGCTCTTGGTTTTCAGACAATTGAAAACAACAAGCACTACGAAAGTTATACATAAAGCATTATGAAGAAAAGTGAGAAATGCAATGCAGAGTACATTTACCGTAATTATTATAGTCTTTGGCAGATTTTCTGGACATTTGGAGAAACAGCAATGTCTAGAAAAATAATAATAATATAAATATTATTGATATAATAGTAAAATTAGGAAACATTAAAAAAAGAATATATATATAAATAACATAAATAAAAATCAAGAAAGTCAACAAGAAAATGGCATCAAATGGAGATAAAATGTAAAATTATATTTATATTGATAGCAAGGGCATATCACAGGAACGTCGCATGAAATGTTGATACTACGTTCTTTCGCACGCTCTTCATATCGTCTATGTACTTTACTTGAATGTGATTTGCAGAAAGTGTGTAAAGCTCTTGGAACTTGACCCTCAGCAGACTGAAATCTTTGGTCTCTGACCGTTTGGAATGGATACAGGCTATGCTACTAGGTCTTTCCTGATCTGAGGACAACTGGCCTCACTGACTGGGACAGAAAGACACAGGAGAAAGTTCAGTGAGTCTGTGGTTCATGTGAGCACAGGTAAAAAGTGTAAGAAATTAGTCCACGGTGGTTCACTGAAATTAAAGGACTGCAACATTGTACTAAAATGTGATCTGGCATATAAACTGAGATAACCTCCATGAGGAGGTTGAAAGAGGTCTATAGAACGTAACTGCATTATTATACGTTTTTATCAACCACATCCAATTTCATTCGTCCAAGGGAAAGAGCATTGTTACAGTTTTCATTTGGGCTTCATATACTTCAAACATCTACCACAGACAAAATTGAATCAAGTAATTGCTTGAACTCATAGCCTAATCCTTACTTTCCACCATTGTTAAAAAAAAACACACAGCTCTCGGAATCGTGTGTTATAATGATAATAGATAAACACATTGACAGCTGAATTGACGATTTCGAAATGCTTTCTCAGACAGTTGACAGATATGTACAAAAAGGTATAGCGTTTCCCGATGGCAAACTCGTCTTCGATGACTGTCACAAAACTGATGAGAATCTTGGGGGTGTTGCACAGAATATAGACCACGGAGATCAGCACCACTTGCTGTACTACCTTCAGATCTTTACCACTTAGTTTGTCCGAACCGGTGTCTTTTTTCTCCTTTTCTTTCTTCTTCTCTTTGTCATTGTCAGTCTCCTTATCTTTCTCCTGTCTTGTGTTTGTTACATTGGATCCTGCCTTACTTGATGACTTCCCTCTGAATTTGGACGCTACTTGTAAACTTCTGGCCATGATAATCACACAGACAATAACGATGAACTGCGTGCAGATAGGCAACACTGTGTCTCCAATAAACAACACAATGTCTTTGATACTTTCGCGTTTCGAGGACACCCAAACAGACAATCTTGTTCTGTTGGTCACTTTCTCCAGTTGTGGTATCATACCCATATTGACCAGAATGGGCAAATACATGACCAGAGCGAACAGGGTAAATGTTGTAATGATGAGGGTGGTCCTCTTACGGTTGAAAGAGTTTCTGAAGTGTAAAGGTTTGGCCACACACATACAGCGAGCTATGGCGATATAGGTGGTAGTGAGCACATTAGCTAGGCTGAGGGGGATCAGGATGTTGGCAAGGAACAACGATATACCATAGGGCTCGATAGGGAAACGCATTTCCGATTTGAGTTCCAGCGCATAGAATACCGATGTGATTCCCAGAGATAACGAAGTCATGAGATAGCACAGATCTATTATTGAAAGAGCTAAGAAAGACAAGGTGACTCCATCAGTGATACCCATGGCCATGAAAGTTTTGATGTTGATGATATTGGTGGCCAAACCGAACACAGAGAGAATTGTCCACACTATGGAGCATGACTCTACGATAATAATGTACTGGTTATAACTGACCAAACCTGGAAGTCTCTCTAGTTCAGGTTGGTCATCGCTGCCATTTACATTGATCATCATCGCCATCGTCATCACTGACCACGTAGATGTTGACGTATCTGCCATCGTCTTTTGTGATACTGATCAGTTAGCATTCTTTGATTTTAGAGCACAATTTCTGCGTTCGGAAGCTGAAAATACAAATGAACAGCTGAGAATAGAAGGGCTTAAGTTTATACTTACTTTCAGAATCAGAAAAAAATTCTTCTTGTTTTGGTTCTACATGGTATAGTCTATTGAACATGGGCTTCATAGAATGAGATTCGCAATAGATGACAATTAAATAGGACAAGAAACAATATTGACAAGGGAAAACAATAACAAAGAAATTAGCAAAACAACAACAAGCCAAACAAACAAAGACAAAGCTATGGGCAAGATAAAAATAAGAAAACAAAACAAAACAAAAAACACAACTATAAATTTTTTCATTTTCAAAGACAGAATATCTGAGTAATTTCCAGCCGGTAGGGGTCGATAAGAGGGGGAGGCAGCTCAGAGAAAGATGCCGGGTACAGTTCAAGTCGTCATACGAGGCAATGGCCCAATCACGAGATTACATCAAACTGTTTTAGTACCAGCTGAGAGAGTCGGTTGGGTCTTAAAAAACGTTTCATTTTCGAGTTTCTTGCAAAGAGCTAAGGGGACATTAGAGAGGGCAGATTAAAGAAGAACAACGTGTGATCGTCAGTTAAACAATAAATAGACCATTTCAGCTCTCAGAAAGAGATGTTAATTTGTGTTAGTAATATGACGGAATACAAGATTTGAGATTTTTTTTTTGGACCCCCAAAAATCATTTGAAACTCTGTTTTTGTTTTGTTTTATTTGGTTTGATTTTTCTTTTTTTTAACACTGATCATCAAAAAGTTATGTTTGAGTTTTGTCCATTCCAAATAATAAAAAGATAAATAAATAAATAAATAAATAAATAAATAAATAAATAAATGATTACAAATAAATTTTTTAAATGGAAAAAAGCTGCTTGTAAATGTAAACACAAAATACACCGATGTTTTAGGTGTCATCGTAAATAACAAACAGACTGACATAATCGGCAAGTAATTGATTCATTCTAATGGAACATGAAATAACTAAATGTGCACTACATAAGACTACAGGAACATTGTGCATTTTTCTACTTAACAGTGAAATTAGCTGTCACTCAGTATTCACTATGTAAACATTAAAAATATATCAAAATATAAGAAGCGTCAAGGAATAATTGACTTGAAAATCATTATGCAAACACCTGTCACTATTTAAACATTCAATTCTTTAAGACATTTAGATGCGAGTATCTTTCTAAACAAGAAGCTCAGTTTCCTTTGCGTGAGCGATGTAGAACTAAACCTACAAGGAAGAGCATAAGACCAATGGGCTCAGGGTTATCTATGATTGAAAGAGAGCTGTTGTAGTCACTAGAATTAAAATTGCTTTTATGAAGTATAAGTGAAATTCTCCTTCATCATTAATATAAAACAAAAACGTTTATATATAATTTAGTCTTTAAAGTCTAGTTTCCGGACACAAATCTTGAAACAGTACTAAAGTTGGACATTTCCACGGAAAAAAACAATAGCTTACGTTTTGTAATGCAAGATTGCACAAATGTTTTCTTATCATCTGGTTCTTTCTCTCTCTCTCTCTCTGTGTGTGTGTATGTGAATTTGTGTGTTTATCTTTCTCCATCTCTGTCTTTGTTTCTTGCTCACTTTCTCTCTCCATAGTTTGGATGCTACAAAAATAAAAGCAGTGCCTACGATAACTATTGCCATTATCAATAACATTAAGATTACATCATCATCATTATTTTTGTTTTCGTTATGTTACTATTCTTATTTCTCTTGTGTTCCTACTTCAATGTTATTAATAGCATAAAAACAACATCCTAAAACAAGTAAACAGGCCTTAAAAAAAAAAAAAAAAGAAAGAAGGCGGCGTTCTTCTATTTAGTATTTATTTTATTACATTATAATTTTGCAACACAACTTTGTAAAAATCTAACAAATTCAAATTCATTTTAAACACATGTACTATGCCCTTAATCCAGTGACCGACGTTCTATTTGACATAACATTAAATCATCAAAAGTTTAAAATATGGCAATAAAGCCCAAACCTCTGTAAAATGGTGAGAAAATAGTACAAATAGAAGAGGGATCTTTGTTTTTACTTGTGTTTTATTTTAACAAAATGTCAATTCTCGTTTTACTTAACAAAATGCAATTCTTATTTGTTTCTTTTTCTCAGAAATCTCGATGTGCCACGGTCTTAAAAACCTAGCACTTGACTGTCTTCTTAAGATGTCTGGCATCTGGCAGGAGAATAACAGACGGTTTAAACACGGCTTTTTTATTCCTGCTAAACCAATGCCAAAGTGGCCTTGTCCACCACGAAAGATTAACACAAATAATGTCAGGAGAGACCACGTTTGTGCACAAGTTTCTATATTGATAATTATTTCATGTTCAAGAAACGACATCGGTGACTTAGATGGCAATACAGAAGAAGTGTACTGTTACAGTATTACATGTTATTTCGGATATTGATTCAAATGAAACGTACTATGGCTAAGACACTGAACAGATCGACGCCTTGATATTTTTAGGGTTAATGGCGTTTGCATGTCATAAAAAAATTCTCTTTTAGAGGATTTCCTTCAGTGATTGCACAGACATGCACAGACAAGGACATGCCATCTCTAATTTTTTTCTTCTCGACTTTTCTCTTGCCTTTATGCAACCAACAATCATTCAGCAATTGAAGCAGGATTTTCTTCTTCCTATTCTGGCAGGGACTGAAATAATGTTATTTCGGACTTATGACGTTCCAAGTGGCTAACGTTTGAAGCAAGCATCATTAGCATATTAATAAAATAAAATAAATGAATCACCTTGACTAGACAAAACGGCATTTTTTGTTTTTGTTTTCTTCTTCTAGGGTAGTTTTTGACGTTTGTCAGGCATCGAGACTGATATTATTGTGAAATGTATTTATAGAGATTGTGTAAGGACTTGATTATATAAATAGTGCTGACATTTGCTTCAGATTTTCCAATTAATGTCCAGCTGCATCAATTATTCTTCGAGTTTTCTTTGTCTTTCATTGTAGCTGATATATTCGTTTGGTTGTGTTCTTTTTCCTCCGTCCCCCCCCCTTCTCCCTCATCTGTATCTCTGTAAATGCCTGAAGGTTTTATTTTTCTCTTGTGGAAACATGATGCTTTGTCTTTAACAGGTCGACCATTCTGTCTATCTCTTCATTTTACCCATCCACCAACTTAATCCATCTTGGTTGATAGGTTTAGGGTCCTCTTTCTCTCCTTTCTCAGGAATTTCATTGAATGCAAGTAACATTCACATCGTGGCTATTCTTTATTGTTGAGGTTCATATCTTGAGAATCAATAACAAATACAATGTTAAAACAGGAGCAATCACAGCGTAATCATGAAAATGAAAATGTCTGGTTCTTCTCTTGCTTTCATCTTTACCAAGGCAATCAACATTAAAATGTGACTAGAGTATTTTTCACAGCTTAAGAATTTCGGGCGTACTTTCGTACACACATAGGCTGTGAATATGCTCTTTCATCAATTCATATTGTAAACAACGTCGAAATGTACGGGTGTTGTTATTGTCTTTGAAGACAGAGTGGGAATAGACAAGGCCCGTAACAGTATATTAAAGCAGAGAATATGTAAGGCAGAATTTGAAAATGGACTGTTTTTTATTTCGTAGCGATCAGATTATGTCATTGAACGTTCTATATTTTGAAATACCAGTTGTCAAAGCTGCCAACTTTATTAGTGACTCAATAGTCCACTGCCTGGCTGACGTCATTCAAGGATTAGGAAAATACATTTGGGAGGTACCGTGTGTATAACGTGAAAGAATATTTTGGATGAAGGTAGGGAGAGACACGGAGAAAGAGAGACAGTCAGTCAGTCAGACAGACAGATAGAGAGATAAACAGACAGACAGAGACAGACAGACAGGCAGGCAGGCAGTCAGCCAAACGAAGAGACTGATAGACCTGTAGAAGCTTGCTGAACGCATCCGTAAATGTTTTGCAATGAGGCTTCAGAGCCAGGAGCTCAACGGTGCACAAGGCCTTTTATCCACCAGCTCCAGAAGTGCAGAGAACAACAGATACCCTTACACGTGTTGTTCAATGTCCTCATCACGGCATTAGAGCTTGTCAGCAGAAACAGACTTTTCAATACTCTTTCCTGAGACTGTCGAAACTGCAAAGAATGAATGAATTTTACACACAATCATGAAGGTGATAATGCAAACTAAATAATGGCAGCTCGCTCTCCAGAACCATTCAGCATCAACAGTGGCATCAAACATGGCCACCTCTTTGCGTTAACTATCTTCGGGATTTTCTCAGCCTAATTTCTGAAAATCGCCCTTTGGCACTACAACTGGGGGAATATACTCGCGTACCAGATCAGACGGCACACTTTTCATTTTATCCCGTCTCAGAGGTGGACCAAATTACGGGAAGTCCTCATGTGGGACATGCCTTTTTTTTTTTTTTTACGATGTAGGCCTATTAATTGCCACGCATACTCCGACTCTCATGTATCGCTGTTCCCAACTTGGTCATCAGCCTGTGAAATCCAAACGCACTGGAACAGGACACGCAGACAGAGCAGGCCAGTTCTATAGACCACTAATCAACTCGATGTCGTCCGTAAGTTTACACGAGGATAGCATAAAAAGCTTCTATTTTCCACAGTCTCACGAATCAAATATGAGCAGACACTGAACTGTCGATCGCAACTAAGATAGTAGTGAACAACGCTTGTGTCGTCAGCATATTGCTTTACATCAGTGATTCTTGAGCAACGTACAACAGGCCAGACAGAATTTTCAACCTTCTCAACAGTTTAGTTGATTTCATAACGTTTTCAGTCTATGATAGGTTCTTTAGGTTGAAGTTCCTTTGGATAGGTCACCCCGAAGAATGTACATCCGTTTTATCCGTTTATTTCTTTTAAAAAAAAAAAAGTCTCTCTTTCTCTCCCTTTCTCTGTTTCTCCTTGTCTCCTTTTTTCTTCAACGTTTTCTTTGTTCGTTTACACGTATTACCTCAGTGATTTGTGCTGCGGCCTTTGGAAGCAGAGGTCGGCGGTTCGAATCGCAAGAGTTGCATGTTGTATCCTGAGGAATGATACTTAGCACACAATTTTCCTCAGCCCACCCATCTGTAAAACGAGTACCTCATGTATATCGGGGAAAGTACAATGGCGCTGCACTGCGACGCGGTATGAAATGAATGGCCAAGCCAATTTGCTCTTTGGAGGGTCAAGGGATGGTACTTTTAACCTTTTCTTTTTTTTAAACTTTATTTTACGAGAAATACGTGTTTCTTTTGTGGATGTTAATTCATTCAGTATCCTTGATTTAGAGATATAGATGAAGAAATCAAGAAGGATGACAAGAGGAAAGCTTATTCTGATTCGTTCTTTTTTTTTTTTTTGTACACTGGCGTGAGAGCAACTTGGAGGTGGTAAGTTGCGTTTTTTATTTTGTTCTGTTTTTTCTTTTCCTTCTGCGAAGCCCTCTTTTCTTGTCCGGTATTTTCTATACTGGATATGTGTGAAACATTCTAGCGACAGCATGCTCTCTAGCTCTTTGTATCTTCAGTTCTTGGTAAAAATCTGCTACTAAAAAGCAAACACTGCACACTGTGTAAGTCTATGTGAATTTAAATTGCAAAGAATCAGCATGGAGGAAAAAAAAAAAAAAAAGATGAAATATCTTGCAACAGGTCAAAATCGTATGCTTTTGTTAACTGAGTGGATAAAGATTAATATTTGATTGCAAATATTTGGTTTATTTTTATTTATTTTTTTATTTTTTGTTCTGGCCCTTCTTGCCGCTTTCGTCCTTATATCTGTTCACTTTCTTTTTCAGTCATTCCCCATGGCTGAATGCCAATAGGCCTACAATAAATATAATTCAAATCTCCTACTTAATTTGGACATAAATTACAGGTTGTTTTGAATCCTAAGTCTGAAATAATTGTAGAAAGCAGAGGAGAGACGTCCTGGAGGAAATTTCTATTAGTACAGATAATCTTTTTCATCGAATTCGGCATGTTCACATAAGAGAAAAAGATTTTTTTTTCTAAATCGACTTTTTCGAACGTATGTAGGTGTGTGTGTGTGTGTGTGCGCGCGTGTGTGTGTGTCTGTGTGTGTATGTGTGTGTGTGTGTGTGTGTGTGTGTGCAGTGATGAATATCACATTTGATTAGAATGTCCCAGAAATAATAAATTAGGTAGCAAAATGGTGATAAAAAGTCGAGTTTTGAGAAAAATACGTTTCATGTTTGTTTGTTTGTTTTTTGAGGAAAAAAAAATGTTACGGAGATTTTTTTATTTTCTCGTTTAGCCTTCAAGCAGGGTTATTTCACGTAGTAACCTTCTCTCCATGTTCTATATACCTTTTGTTACCTTATCGTGGCTTTCTGTACATATTTTTTCTCGAATTCTGCTCCCTAATCATCATAAGGCGCCTATAGAGTCATTGCCGGGTTTTTGTGGCCTACGATATCCATATATTTCTCTATAAAACCAAAAGTGTTTGGAACTTAGATATGACAAAAGGATTACAAATGTCTACTGGAGCAGCAGGAATAATAAAATAAAAAAGTACTATTTTTAGGACGTGAAAGTTCATTTTAGAGAGCATTGTAAAAGCTAACACTGATAACCTGCATAATAAACACGATTAGTGTACTATTCATTGCATTTCTTACTTTTCTTCCTAATACTATGTCTTATCTTCAGTGTGCTTGTTGGTGGGTGGTAGGAAAACTCCTCGGGTGGAGCGAGACGGGTGATGGTCTTTCGAGGAAGAGTGGCTTCTTTCATTAGATGTTTCTGCCCTTAAGGAGGAGGGGGGGGGGGAAGTGAGGGTCCTGAGAGTGATTTTCCTAATCCTTGGACAAGGGATTTTTTAAGCTTCAAATTCAGATTCAGCATGTCCAAATTAGAGGAAATGTGAGGAAAAAAGTTTTGTTTTGCATCCTGTTGTCATGACAGCGCCGCCATATTGTATTTTATGTTTTGAAAACTAGCTATTTTCAAAAGCCTTAGGCTCCTAAAGTATTGCATGGATTTGTGTGACACTTTGAACATGAATAATACAAGCCTGTCTAAAGGACAAAATGCAGTGGGTTTTTGTTTATATGTCATAGAATATTTTTTTTTAGAAAATTTTGAAATATGTCTATGGACGGATGTAAATTGTTCTCAATTTTCCATCAAATATCCAATTTTCCCTCAGAAATGGAAAAGAAATTGAGAATAAGCGATGCATTTTATTAAAACACATGCTATGGAGAATGTATATTCCAAAATGTGAAGGCAATTGGTTGAGAAATAAAAAAGCCTTAGGGAAAAAAGTAAAGAAGTCACATATATTGAAAAAATCGCAACTGAATTTTTATAACCTCTCTATAAAGTCATTTAGTGGGGTGGTGTTGGTGCCGTTTTGGGGCATTAAGCAGATGTTTCTGGCCGCATTCGTTGCTTTTCTGGGATAAGAAGAGTTCAAAGTGTGAAAAAATAGGAAAACCTCATTTTTTTTTATATTTTAGTCCCAAAATCTTATTCTCAGGACCCGCACCCTCTCTCTCCCCCCCCCCCCTTAACTTCCTGACAGTTTCTAGAATCTCGGCCACACCTTGGTCATGACTCTCGATATCCGTCACTCATCTTTTTTTATTTAAATCTTTCCTTAGGGCCTCCTGCTTGGGATTTGAACCACTGCTGTTTGGTTTTCAGTCCAGTACTCTTACCCGCACGGTACGCGTGGCACTGTTTTTATGGCATAACTTATAAAGTCTTTTTAAATCTATCGTCTGGCATTATGTGGTATAGTGGTTACATCGCTCCTTTGGGACCAGATCAAATTCACCACATAAAATACAATTTATTTTTTATTTTTTGGTGCATGTGGAATATTACCAGACAATCAAACTCTTAAAATCCAGAGTATGGGTCTTGATGTGGAGGACACTGCCCACATGACTATTGTTTGTACATTTGGTTTGTAGTGTTTAAAAGTTACGGGGCCCTTTTGTAATGTAGGCCATATCAGTTTTAACAGATATGTAGAAATGCTTGATACTTACTAAAAAAATGGTCCCAAGATCCAATTGATCTATTGAATTTATCATTTAAATCTTTTTTTCACGACGTTTACTTTGAATCGTTCACTTTTACTGCAGCTCATAACTCTGCAGAGAAATCCAACAGATTTGCTCTAAGAAAATTCTTGTTCAACTTGAAAAAAAGATTAGCGAGGTGTCGAAGACACAATTTAAACACAGTCCTTTAATTTTTTAATCAATTGGTGAAAGTGAAGTCTGCTTTTCATTTCTATCTTTTGCATTTCTTTTTGTTTTCTTTTGTTTTAGTTTCGGTATTTCTCAGTGTCCATCCATCCATCCATCCATCCATCCATCCATCCATCCATCTATCCATCCATCCATCCATCCATCCATCTATCCA
>JBCAUA010076552.1:0-10879 GCA_038406235.1 Peronia verruculata
CATCTAGCACTGTGCGTTTCTCTCAAGTGGACAGTATGATGTGGAATTACCCCATAAGTACTAAGGTATCTTGGTCGCACACCGGGCTCTTAGACGGATTTTTTTTATTTGGGAGCATCCAGATCGGGTTCTTAGAGGGGTAAATTATAGAGGAAAAATTCGGTTTCGCAGCAGAGGTGGGTTCTTAGGCGGACCGGGCTCTTAGGCGGACCGGGCTCTTAGGCGGACCGGGCTCTTAGACGGAGGGTTCTTAGGCGGAGACCACTGTAGTATATTCGTGTGTAATAGAAAGCCTAATAATCTCTTCCCATGATTTCTTAGTTTATTTAAGAATAAAACAGTAAGAATGAAGAAAATACATCAGTTGAATCTAGATGAAGGCTCAGAGCGGGGAACTGCGGTATATCTGTGATTTCAATATAATAAAAGACCCTTTATAGCAGTATTGGCATCAGGATGGCTCTTTGATGGAAAGAACTGTAAAGTTGCTGTAAATATTGTGATCCTCCGTTACAATTCCTGCCATCATTATATCCAATTTTAAGGTTGTGGCTGGGTCACGCAGTGAGTGAGATATTCGTGGGACATGGCACTGACAATGCCCTTATTAACTTTCAGTTCACTGATATAAACAAGGCTTCCCATTCCACATCTGCTGCCTTCATATTTATGAAGGATGTTAGTTTAACTTCACTCACATGCCTTCGAAAATTAAATTTAAGAATCCAGATCACAGTCTATACTGCAAAATCCATTCCAGTCAGTTTTGGTCAATTCCGTTGGATATTCCAGTGATGAATGAATGAAATAAGTTTTTGGAATCGATAGATGTGGCAGACATTGGAACGGAATTTGAGTTTTTAATATACTCGATGTTTTTAATATACCCAACATAGCACAGAATTAAAACTTTCTCACCAGTATGTTTGGCTCAATCTACACATTTTTTTTTTTTTTTATTAACATTTGCTTCATAGAGTGAAATAAACACATTAAAACACATTTTGCATAGCGTGGCAAGAAGAAAATCAGAAAAGAGGATTAGCAAAACAATATAAGGACAGCTTACTCATAGATTTATTTCAAGCATTTTTCTCCTCTTGAGTATTCTCTGCCATACCAAAAAAAAAAAAAAATTTTTTTTTCCCAAAAGCTTACCACCAGAATGAGGCCCACCTCGGTACGATTTTTGGTTTTGTTATGAAAATGATGTATAACAAATTTGGTTCAGTAGTATTGCCGCTGACTGAGGTCACCAACATAGCCCGTCCACTTTACATTTGTTGATTTATGTTTTTGTTTGATCATGTACTTTAGTTATTCTTATTGCCCTGTTTCTCATTTCATACAGGATGCCAGAAAAATACCTCAGGCAAACATGTCTGCAAATGATTCAGTACTGTCTTTTACAGTAAGTATAAATAATTCACATGCTGCTATTTATGCTTTGTCTTAAGGAGTGTTCTTAAGGAAACAATCCTCGTTATGAACGGTTGAAAAGCTGTATTTTGATTTCAATTCATTTTTCCAGGGGGTTGCTGTGGCTTTGTGCTTTGGCCTCTGCTCCTGTTGGACAAAAAATCACATGCGATTTGTGTTTGACTGGCTGGTCCTCCCATTGGGATGTAAAGTGAAGAAGATACTGCATATAATTACATAGCTGCCAACCAGTACAGAAAAAACATACTTTGTACGTTTTTGTTTAACTCCGAGTACGGAAATCTTTTTTTTTTTTTGCCTGAGAAAATACGTATACTGTTTTTCAAGCGGGTAAAAGGCGGTAAACGCAAGAATGTTTATTAACCCTTTCCCATTAATATTGCTGGAATTGGCAAATTTCGCCATGAATGAGAAAGCCACAGAATTGGTTAGCCATGGGCAACTGGATGGGACACCATTAATACTCGGGATGTAAAATTTCCGACTTGTTGGTCTTCGCTGACTTTCCTACTTTTGGTGGATTAACTGCCAGGTTTCACTGAATCCACAGGGCAGTCACGGTTTTATAATAAGCAACTTATTACAAATAAGATACAAATTACTCACAATGGCTAAGCCTAGAGTCAGATCTATCCTCAAACCTCGGGCAACAGTCAGACTGCTGTTTGAAGATCAAGATCGAAGTTCGTAGCACTTATTTCCTTACACCTGCATAGCTGCCAACCAGTATGCAAAAAATGTATTTAGTACGTTTTTTTACCGGGAGTACGGAAATCTGTATTTGCCTGAGAAAATAGGCATTCTGGTTTTTCCTAGAGTGGGCAAAAGCCCATAGGCCTACATGAATTAGTCAAAAGTCAGCAAACGCGAAAATGTGTATTAACCCTTTCAATAAAGTGTGCCATGAATTTTCATCGCTGATAACCGGTGATCGGGGTTATGTCTAGCTTTAGCTGTTTTTTTTTTTTTTTTTTTTATAATGACTGTTCCCGAGAACAAGTATGGAAAGTGTTTCTAGTCGCAGAAGAGTGACATCCTGTTCAAAATACGCCAGAAGGAATGCGATTTGAAGAAGTTTGTGTTTACAATCGAAGTTTTTGTGTTGTGAACAGAACCAAGAAAATGGCAGAAGGAAAGATCAGCAATGAAGAGGACTCGGATAGTGAGATGTCTTGAGATTAATTTGGTGGAGATTTTGAAAATAGTGTGACAGTTAACACTGATAGTGATAGTAAGAGTGCCATTGACGATCTCAGGAGTGCTCAGGGTGGCAGTAATGCCAGCAGTGAGGACAAAGGGACTGATCTTGGGATATAAGATGGAAAAAGAAAAGGATACCACGCCCAAATCCTGTGCCTCCTTTAAGTGTTGATGATTTTCTCTGCAGAAACTCTTTTCTAAAAACTTAGATCTATATACTATCATTAGATAGATTGTGTTCTTTCTAGAGGGCTGCAGAAATTGGTAAGTTTTATTCAAGTAGAAGCATATTGGATCCTTTTTTTAAGGAGCCTTTCATCCTTTGCTTTTTTGGGTATAGTCTTCGTGTTTTACTCTCTTATGAACGAGGTTTCCCGCTCAGTGTGTACACTCGGCACAGTTGGAGTCTTTTGTCTGGCCATAACTAACGTGCATCATCATGTCAGCCTACTGGTCATGAAAGGGATGAAAAGATTGAATCTTGGCGTTTCCGACATAACTTTAGCATGAAATTTGACCGGCCTGTCATTCTGTCCTATTAAAATATCCCTGCCAGCACTTGTGACGGAGTTGGGCTATTTTCTCTCTATGAAATGGCTGTTCTTTTTGTGATAGCTAAGATATTTTAGACGTTCATAGCGATACATATCCTTTTGCTTTTGGGGGCTTAAATTGAGGGATGATGTTAGAATATATGTGACCTACAGATCTTTGAACTCACCTGCATATTTTTTGTCAGTATTTTGGCCCAAACTACAGAATCTGATTTTGGGAAAGTTGGCATGAATGCACTGCATCTTAACTTTTTCTTTGACAGCCTTCATCTTACAGAAGGACAAGTTTATTTGGCTCTGGGAAACCAGTAACAAGACCTTTACAGGTTGGTTCAGACTAGATTGTGCTGTATTGCACTATGTGAATTTTCCAGTGCACGGATCATATGCACCATTCAAGTCAGTGTGCTTATATTCTACCTGTGCTGAAATTATCTAAACTGCATGAATATTTTTCTAAGATTGGGAACAAAATGAGGAGGGGGGCAGATTTGCACGTATTTGACTCCATTTTCACTTTTGGCTTTTTTGGCGATTTGGCTTTTCAGGAATATTAGTTTTTTTCTTCTTAAGTTAAAATTCATGGTATGCTCAAGCCACTTTTTGCATCAATTCAAAAGTAATTTATTCAGGCATTATTGATGAAGCAGAACTTCAGAATCTGGTTGCTATTAATTAAATGACAATCTTAGCATTAGAAGGAAATAAAAACAGGTGTCATTTCAATGTCAATATGTTTTTTTCTTGAATTATGCAGATTCCCAACAAAGGACCACCTACAAGTATACATCAAGCTGTTTCTCAGGCTGCTATAGCCAAGAATAGGTACAAAGCTGGTGTAGTTGACAAAAGGCAACAGTCTCCCAATCAGCCAACAGATGAAGTGGGAGCAGAGTCCTCAAGGCTGACCATTTCTCAAGTATGTGATCTTCATGCCGTATTTCCAGTTTTGTGAAGTTTAAGTGTTAAGGGTGGCAGATTTAACACTCATGTATACATACTATAAATCTAAATGAGAAAGTCATACTCTACATTTACTTCCCCGCACAAAAATGTATAGTTTATGGGGTTTTGCTTTTGAACATGTATGACTATTCCGGTTTGAAATATATGTGTCATGGTTTCCTTGTGAGCTCAAAAATAATTCTGATCGCACGCACGCACACACACCCCACCCCCATCTGGTCCTGAAAGAGTTAATAATAAAAGAAAAAATCACCTCCAGGACAAACTTGTTTTCTCTTGAAAAATTCATTCATTTACCTTCTCACTGGGTAAACATTCATGTCAGTATTAACACTGTATTTGAAGGAACCGTCAGCAATGAGGGAGCATCCTGACAGATCTGTACCTCAAGGCAGTTCATCTGGCACTGTTCAACCCAGTGGAGGAATGGGGAAAATGAAGTCAAAGCGGTTCTCCCAGCATATTTCTAGTGGAAGAGGAGCAGATGATGATGTAATTTTATTTGTTTTTATTTTTGTATGCTTATTATTATTTATGTTTAAGATGTATTTGAATCTCTTCTATTATTGTAGTACTGATGAATGTGTAACACCTCTGTCTTCCGTTAAATGTAGAAAAAAATTCTATTTATAAATGACATTGAAATTCAGTGCCATGCCAAATTTTGTTGAGATCTCAAGTTTTTGATTCATGAGCAATATTAATGCAATCTTTGATTCATCCCAGGTTGCTGAAGTTCCAAATCTGCGGACGGACTTCACTCTGCCTATAGGAAACATCAATCCAATATCATTGTCCTCTCACCCCGTCAAGTCACACACAGTAGCAGCAACTAGCATTCCACCACCGAATAAATCTGTGCCTCTAACTTTTACCTTTTCTACTCCCATTGAGGAGAAAAGAAGACCTCCCAGTAACCAGGTGCTTAGTTCTGTTGACAAGGTATGAATATTTTGTTCCTGGTTCAATAAGTAGTTACGTTTGTATTCATGTGTTTTTCTTTCTTTCTTTTTTTTTTTTTTTTTCATCTTGATTTTTTTAACCATTGTGATTTTGGGTGAATGAGCCCAAGTTCGCTTGCTTCATCATTTGAAAAGCCATTGCTTCAAAGCAAGTCACTATTAAATTTTTATGTGCTTTTATATGTGGTTTTCAGCAAACTGTAAGTGTGATCCTTGAAACGTTGGTGCTTTTATGAAGGTTAGTAATCTATAAGGCACATTTACTCTGACGTGGATATATTAATAAAAGAAAAATTTGGAATTATTGTTGTTGTGTTATGAAATGTGGCAGCATTTGTACCAAATTTTTTTGTCAGATTTTATCAGGACTTTTCATTTTCTGAAGGGCTTTACATTTAGTTCACCCATCAAGGCATCCAAGACTAAGACTAGTGCTGCAGGAGCAGAAGAAGGATCCAAGTCCTCTCCTGAGCCAGCAGTAGGAGCATCCTCAGGAGTTTCTATCCAGCCATCATCAGCAGCCTTCTCAACCCCAGTCCCAGCTTGGGGATCAACTGCTCCTAAACCCAAGGCTGCTTCCCCTGATATAGGAGGTGAAGAAAGTTGTTCTTTTTTTCAAGATATGCAGAATTGTAATGCACTCGATGTCAGTAGGTGAATCTGGACTGTTCAGGAGGTCTGTTTTTGAATCCAGGTGCCTTAGTGGGTAAAACATAATCAGTAGGGAAGAACTTACAAAATTAAAGCTGAAAATATGACTTTATTACTTGTAAAACATAAATTTTGGATTGAATTCAAGGGAACTGCTCATAAGGCTAGACTCCAGTTTCATCCTCTCCATGGTATCTGCACATTCTCAGCTTCCAACATCAGTTTTTATTTGGTGTAAATTGGGACTGAGTATTGTTTTGAATGAAAAGAATTGACTACTCCTGTTCATTTATTAAGGTACCTCGTCGAGTTTTAAATCATACAACAAGTGGAGCAGCTTTGGTAAAAATAGTGACAGTTCAGCTGCAGCTGATGTGGCCTCTCCTGGCGGATTTATGCTAGCACCAGCAGCTTCACTGAAATCTGGATCTGTCATGGATATACTAGGTGGAAGCAAAGGTGAGCAGAAAAATGTTTTTTTAATGTACCATATAAATATTTTAAAATATTTATCACTTACGAACATAATGAGAGATGTTGAAAAGTAATGTTCTGAGCTCGGTAGGCAATTTATGAAAGTAGATGTTAAGTGATATGTTTAGTGAAATTTTTTAAGATTGAAAGCTAAAGGATAAAAAAGAAATTCACTTTGTTTTTCTAACACGACCTTCTGGGTGCCTTATCTACTTGTCTAACCCACATATGTGCCTTGTAAACGCATGCAATTCTCAAATGAGCCTCCAGAAAGACCCATGGAAGGATTTTTTTTCTTTTCGAAGCCAAGCAGCATTCTGCTGATACAAGAAAATAATTTAAGAAGAAATGTTTTGTTATTATTATTATTTTATTTTTACTTTTGTCATTACTGGCTGGATAGTTTTTAGACAGGCACTTAAATCTCAAACCTTTTTTTTTTATGTATTTCAAATTTCAGCTCCTTCCTCCTCAACTGTATCTAAAGAAGGTGAGTTCATAAGCATTTTTTTTTTTTTTTTTTTTTCGTTTCGAGGACAAATCACATTTGTTAAACAAAATATTTTTAAAGCTGGCTTTACATGGTACGCCGTTCTGACGCACATGCAGGGCAGTAAATAGGGGCAGGTCATTATCAGTTTACAAGTCCCTCTGTTCTCCTTGCGTACTTTCACATGAGCATGCATAAAGCTGTGCAGCATCCTTCCGTTGTTTGGGTGTGTAGGAAAATATGCGTCGAGGATTGAAACTTGATCTACTGTGTGCAACAGAATGAGAGGCGGAGCTCTGATGACAACCGTTTAAAAAGGTGATTTTTCTTCAAAAAATCAACTTTTTGGTGGAATGTTTGAAATCAGCACTGAAAATCACATATGGGCGAGACTGGAGACCGCTTAATTATTTCTTGAAATTAAAAAAAAAATATATTTTAATTTTAGGTGACCAAGAACAGGAAGTACGGCAGAGTTATCCTCATATCGCAGAGGATAGTCGGACTGTTGTTCAGCAGCCGTTTGAAGATCGAGATTGAAGTTCGTAGTGCATAGATCTAATTCCTCACACCCGACAACATGCATTTGAGTGGTCGCATGAGAGTTGTTGATAGAAAATCAGAATATTAGAATACTGACAACAACAAATAATGTGGCCATGATCTTAGAAAGACTAGATCTAGTTTAAGAGGGCAGCTGTTTGCGATCTAGATCTAGATCTGATCAAGGAAATAGATCTAATTACGCTTGATGATTATGATAACGGCACTACATGTGGGATCTTATTACTGCTTGAAATTTCCACGAGATGTAGTTGTATAATTTTATAGACCCATTCTAGGATCTCGAAAAAACTTGCAATTTTCCCTCAAAACAATGAAAAACTAGCAAGCATTTTCTTGAAAGTGTCTTACATAACCGGATAGCGCCGTAAAAAAAAAAAAAAAAAAAACAGTTTGACATCCCTGATTTATATATTGTACAGTTTGGGGGATTTATTGAAGATGTTTTTGTCAGATATCCACTGAGGGTAAAGGGTTCATATCCAACTCCAGTGCATCCATATCTGTAAATGTTTACTTTCTTTTCTGTTTCTTGTAACGTGTGTGTTTGTGTCTTCTTGAAAGAGCTTTTGTATTTTTCTGTCTATTGTGTCTTTTTTAGGTGTAGAGATGTAGACCTACTGTCATGTAAGATGGAGTAATGTGGATATGGATCTAGATCTAGACCTCACTCACTGACTCAGTGTTGAAAAAAAAACAAAACATATAATAATCTAGATCTAGATTTCTATCAGACCTATTGTTGATGATGCTTCAGAGGGTACAATCTAGACTAGATTCTAGATCCAGATTTTATCGTTTATATAGATCTAGATCTAGAGCTCGTTATATCTCTTTTAGTTTAGATCTTGTTCTTGTTTTGACGGAATAAGAACCTGTCATCTTTCCTGGTTGCCATTTTCGGGTGGAGTTCCAAATGGCAATTGTGCAACAGCTTGTATTCAATGGTTTTGTTTGGGGTTAGGGTTTGTGACTTTAGTAGGCCTACATATTAGTAGGCCTGTCGTTATTGAGTGTGTGTTGACAGTGTGACTCTCAAGAATACCCTGTGGATCTATGGGAGCATTTGATGATTGTTAGGGTATGAGACAAGTCACTTGACTCTAGTCATTAACATTTCAGTGACACCACCACCAGGTACAGATGACCTGATGGCCAAGTTTAAGAAACCTCCAGGTACCTGGGAATGTGATGCCTGTATGTTAGCAAACAAGCCAGAGGCAACCAAATGTGTGGCTTGTGAAACTCCTAAACCAGGGACTAAGCAGTCACAAACAAGTGCTGGTGAGTTTTCTTCTGTTGTTTTTTAACCTAAGAACTGCAAAACACACATTTATGGTAGGTAAAGCGAATCCCTGTATGCTACGCATGGGTTTATTGATAGGGGCTCCTCTTTGTGCTGTGATATTTCTCACCATGTCACTTAAACTTTGGATATATCAGCCTCAGTTTTGTCAAATTATCACAAGTATGGGCAGCTCAATAACCATTCTTTCACAAATTAAAGGAAACTTTACCAAATAAAATAGTGAGAAATTCCATGCCCAGGGATGAAGTCCCCTTGAACAGAAATCAAAGGCCACTCCTCTCAAGTGGTCCGAAGCTACAACCAAAAGAAACTATGATGATGTGAGAGGGTATCAAATACATGCAGTCTCTTTGTTTTGAATAATAACGCAGACTCAATTGACCACTTGACCCATTCAACGAGTTTCACACTAACCAGCGATCAAGCTCTTGAGAGTACAAGCGAGCTATAATTGCTATGAATAAAAGCTTAAGTAACTTTTCTATCTATTAATTTATAAATATATCAGACAGCTCACTTGTGCTCTGTCTGTGCCATCATTAGATCACTTGTACTGTTGTCTTTGTAGTCACTTTGTAGTGTCAGCCGGTCTCATCTAGTAAGGATAATCTTAAGTCCACCTGGTCACAGGGATGATAGCTTGCAGTTGACACTGAGATTCTGTTATATAAACATAAATACACCCCTGTGTGAAGTGGTTTTGTCCAAGTAGTTACTTGAGGTTATGAGCAAATCAGTAACGGGAGTGGTCTGTGGGATGAAGGGTGATAAAATTGGTACCCATAGGAAATTGACATGTCTTTGTAAATATAAGCCCTTCTCATACCATTGGCTCATTGCAAATATTATTACCTGTGTAGAAAGAGTGGAGTTAGGGGAGGGAATAGAGAAAGACATTGATCAGCAGAGTGGTCAATCTGGGCCTGCAAAGTGTCACTCCAATGCCAAGGCAGAGTCTTTATAGTTGGAACAAACACCCTGAGAGAGTCTTTATAGTTGGAACAAACACCCTGAGAGAGTCTTTATAGTTGGAACAAACACCCTGAGGCTAAGTATTAGCGAGACCCAAATTGACAAGCCTGTCAAGGCATGCTGCAGGGCATTGTAGGCCTTTGGATAGGTCACAGTTCTAGAGTTAAAAACTGTACTGGTGTGTCACAGTCAGACTTAGAATTTATTTTGGTGTCTCTGAAGTAATTGTGTCTCAGTTTTTTCTGTAAATAGAAAACCAAAATGGAGGCTAAGGTTAACTCCCCATCAGTTCACATCTTTATGGCTTATTGTAAGTGAAAGTGTAGGTGACTTTGATGAAGAGACTGAAGTGTGTGAAATCAGGTTGAACCTGAGCATGTGATATATGGTTGGAAAGTTAACTGGTTATAGATTTGAAGAATGAGACGCGACATGATGAAATCAGACTCTTTGTCAAATTTTGAGCATACGGAGTTGTTGGTATCATTGTGCAGATTATTCATTTCCATTACCTCTCTAACTTAAGTAGAAGTTGAAATATTGGCCATTGAAGACGATGGGGGTGGCCTGTTGCTACAGCTAAATTTATTGAGAAAAGCGCCGAACACTTTTGTAAATCCTTATTATTCCTTGTGTGCCACTAAATTACATTTTTTAGGTTTTTTCTCGATCTACTTCAGTAAATTGAATTCTGAAGTGCATTTTTAGATTGATACAGAAGGGTTTGGTGAAGAAGAAAAAAATTGCATTGAAAAAACACCTGATAAAAACAAAATATCGGTCTTTCTGAGATCAGTTACATTTGGTTTGAGAAAAAGTTGATGATCCAGTTTTGTGGTCACCTCTGGCAAACACAGACCATGTGGTAGCTGGGCAGAAAGGAAGGTAGGGCATCAAGAGGGCCATCATCATTGTCATTATGTGACTTCTCGGGTGGTGCTCTGTCAAATGTAATAAAAATGCAAACATATAGTGAAGCTGTATAATATAATGTGGCACTTTTACAGAAATACAGACAAGATATACCAGGAGGCCTGATAGTGGCATAAATGATTATCATAGTGACTGCATACAACACCGAAAAATTGATCTTATATAATCCCATATTCCTTATAACTGTGTGGCCGGGGTTCTAGGAGATGTCAGGCCGAAACATCTGATGAAAGAACTCACTCTTCCTCTGAAGACCGTCACCTGTCTCGCTCCGCCTGAGGAGTTTTCTACCACTGTCATGGGCTAAGCCCTCTGACATTCGGGAAAGACCGAAGGACAATCAGGAAAGACTGATGGACGCTGG
>JBCAUA010076563.1:0-10879 GCA_038406235.1 Peronia verruculata
ACGTGGTCAGTTAACAAAGGGCCGAGATAACCACCATATTGGAGGTTGAAAGGCCGAAACAAATCAAATCAAATCAATCAATGGTTCTTTCATGTTCAAAACTAACTGGCCATGCACAGATTGTAACTGGGGGTCTGCTTTTCTGTGAAGTTTATATTTTCTCCTCCTCCAGTCTTAATTAACGGAAACAAATTAGGGCTAGAGTATCTGTTACTTTCGTTAATTCACCTGTTTATTCTACATATAATCAGTCATGTTTCCCCAATAATGGGAGAAAATCCTACAAGGCCAAAGGTCCCAGTGAATCTGAGTCTAATTAGAATGCAAGCTTGAATACTACATCTATCTATCCATATGTCTGTCATCTGTCTTGCCTGTCTGTCTTTCTTCTGTCATCCTGTCTAGATGTCAGATTGCAAGAATGTATTTCAATCAGCAAATTACTCTAAGTCTGTTTTCAAAAGATGCAAATAATATAATGCCCAGGTGTGCGTTCTGCAATGTTTTTTTGTCTTCCAAGAAGACGGACAAAAAGTGAGCGTGGAGAAGCTTTATAAATCATTATTCATACTGAGAGTAAGAGATACCATTTCTCAATTTGCTAAAGTTGTATTACGTACATTTTTTATGTTGATTAATTAGAAAAAGGACGACATTTAGACTGTGAAAATGGGAACAGACAGAGAAAGAAAGAAGGGCAAAAAATGTAAAAATGATAAAATAGCCCAGATAGCTCTCACAAATTACTTGATATTTGATTGAATCTTTGCTTGATCCTCCTAAATTTTCAATTTTTTTTGTTCTGTTTCCATCACAGATTCAGTGACATGACAAAGATTGCCAAGATTACAATTTATCACCCAGAATGAATGGACACATCCTACCCGGGACAAACATTGCTGTTGATTTCTGGAAAATTCGGGGAAAAAGACAGAATCTAATTCATTTCCTGACACATTTACACGGAGACCATATTGTTGGACTAACCTCATCATGGTCAAAACCAGTTTATTGCTCAGAAATCACTGCCCAGTTGCTTGCCTCTCATCATGGAATTTCTTGCCGTCTTCTTGAAGTCTGCCCATTGAATGAGAGTAAAAGTGTGTCGTCTTCCCAAAATTTTGTCGTCACAGCATATGATGCAAACCATTGTCCTGGAGCTGTCATGTTTTTCTTCCAGGGACCATTTGGAAACATTCTGTATACAGGGGATTTTCGCAGCTGTCCTAGCATCATTGAAAACTGCCGTTATCTCAGTGATCGTTACCAGATAGATTCTCTGTACCTCGACAATACTTTCTGTGATCCCAAATGTACATTCCCATCTCAGGAGGAATGCTACAAAAAGATAGTAGACATTGCCAGACAGTATTCAAATCATGATATTATGATAGGTATCAGGAAATTAGGTAAAGAATTTCTGTTGACCAAATTAGGTGAGGAGTTACAAGAAACAATCTGCACTTCGCCTTCGTATTATGAAAAAGTTAATATCCTTTATTCAACTCATATGTTCACCACAAAGCCCCTTTCAGATGGTCACTGCAGACTAAGAACTGTCCCAACGCAGCAAATTACTCGTAATTACATGAAACAGCTGAATGAAAAGCGCCCTACAATTGCTATTATTCCTACGGCAATTTATACAGGTAATTCTTTTTTTTAAAATTTATGTTCAGATAATAACTGCATTTACATTTTTTTTAGCAGTTTTTATTTAAGCATACATTAATTAAATAGATGTGTTTAAACAGAAATGTGCTTTCCTTGTCAACTTATTAATTTTTTTTTTTTTTAAGTTTTGTCACAGAAAAGAAATGTTATTATAACTAGTGTGGTAGTATTCTTTTAAACTTATAAAATCTGTCTTATTTTTATCAAGATTTGATTTTTTAAATAATTTTTCCAGGAATGAGTAATTGTAGGAGGTGTGTGCTTATTGTTCTTCTAGCTTTTCTTTAAAAAAATTTTTTTTTTCATTCTTTTATTTAATTTTGTCTTTTTAATACACCATTTTTAATGTGAGTTTTATTGGCATTGTGGATTTCAGTGTTGACTAATATTACTAATAAATATATGTATTGCCTATTAACCGTTGGTTCATGAGGCTAATTAAGTGCACCTTTTTCTTTCAATCATGTTACTCAGTGCCTTAGGTTTGCCTACATTTGTTTGTGCTTGTTTGTCCACATAACAAATTAAGATGATTCACAGTCAACCTGGAGGAGTAAGTCTTTGCATGCATGGACATGGTCCTGAAAATCAGTATAAGAATACATATACAGGGGCTGTTTTAGTTTTCAGCTCTAAAGATTTTATCATCCTTTATCTCATTCTCATTTTCTGAAAAATGCAGTATGAGTCATTGCAAGAATAAGAATCAAAATTACGCTTAGGAAGAGCAATACATCCCTCAGTTTGCACTATTACTCTCTGCAAAAAGTGGACAGAAAAGATCAATTGTGTGTGATATAGTTATTCTGTACAATGTCCATTATCCTATGGCCAAAAAAAGAAAGCATCCCTCAAATTTAGATTTTGTTACTTGAATGGACCCATTCAACAAATGGGTAAATATGCAGCATCTTATGATAAGCATATAATTAATTTGAGCCACTATTTTGAATCCTTTCAAGCTCAGTCTCAGTGTAGGTATAACAATATAAGAAAGAGATATGATATTTTGGACAAAATATGGTAGTGATGATCTTTTTACTGTGAATGAGAGAGAGATAAAAAAGTTTTTTGTTTTTTTTTTGAGGGGGGGGGGGGAGCAACATGGAATTAGGGAAAACTTGTTCACATGGATTGAAATGTAAAATTGTGAAACTGCACTCATCTATTTTTCAGTTATTCCCTTTAACAGTGTATGATAACTGTCATGTGGAAAAATAGAAATTATCCATCTCAACCAATAAAAAGACATTGTTTCTTACTGACATGCTTTGAGACAATTTTCAAGATCATATACAGTTTTTCTGTATTGGCAGAGTTTATCATCACAATCAAGTTGTTTATGGATTTCTGTGTCATTTATTTTTCTTGAATTGTTTTGCTAGTTGCCGATCTGGCAGTTCTTTAGTATTTTTATACAGTTTTTCTGTTTTGATCAAAATAGGAAATGGAAGGTGTCATTTTATTTTCTACCAACATTTACAAAAATTCTGATAAGAATTAATGTGGAAGTTGATTCATAATTATTTTTCTTCAGTATTTACCACTATCCAACCACATGAATAAATGCTCAAACCTGAACACTGAATGCAAATATACAGTAAATACGAAACAGCATGGATTTTAGATCCATTACAAACAGAAATCAAATTATGTTGAGTTTAGCAATATGCAACAAATACAGCAGGCCTACCTACTCCTTCCAAGGTTGAGTTCATTCCCAGAACTGCTCACCATTTACACAAATGATCACAACTTTATGACACCTTGACACCAAAACAAACACTATGAAAGTGAGTTGTTTGTAAAATGGCCTAGTCACAGGTCAGTATTCAGAGAGTGTTTGTTGTTAGTGGATTTTTTTCCAAGAAAGCCTCTTGTTTTAAATGTTTCAAGAAACGCTAATGATTGTTTTTATACAAAGTCACTGTATGGAAGCACAGCATCTTAATTAGTTCTTTCTTGTTTCAAAACCAAAATCATGGGAATCTGTTCTGTAGTTTTGGATTATAGGAGCCAGATGGTTATATATATATCTCTTTTCTCATTTATGAAGAAACTGAATATTTTATAGTCTCAAGTGCAATGTTAATTTATTATACTTTCACTTCTCATCTTGTTTCAGGCTTGGACTGTCAACCCTTTTGTCGTGACCCAAATGTCTTTATCATTCCTTACTCCGACCATTCAAGCTATCCAGAATTGGTACAGTTCGTTGGAGCTCTGAGGCCCAAGAAAATTTGGCCAATAGTGACAGATACTAGAGGTCCCTTTGGCTTGGATGTCAGTAGCCGCGTGGACATGTCTTGCTTCAGTGCTCTTTTATCGTCATCCTGTGAAGTTTCAGGTGATGCACCCATCTTTCACTCTCGAGAACAGAGTGCACTATTAACAGAGAACAGTTTTGACATGCAGAATTGTCCTAGTACTGGCAATGATGAAATGCAATACTGGAACACTGGCAGTGCTAATGAATGGGAAACACAGAAGAACTATCATTCTCTAACTGAAAATTTTGATGTTGGCTTTCAGAAGAACAAAATACGGAAACGAAAATCAAGTGATTGGTATGGATTGAAACAGCTGAAGAAAAGACCAACAGGTGTGGTGTATGAGAATATTTGTTCAGATAACTCGGAGGAAAATTTTAACACAAAAACGAATGTGGCGCTTTCCTATGAGACAACAGACTCAATGCCACGAACTGACAGAGGTCTGCCAAAATGTACTGCTGAAATTGAGAAGAGCCAATTGTCTACTGTTGAAAAGTCACAGTGCTGCGTGGCAAATCCAGGGACACTTGCTCAGATTCGTTGTAAGTATAATTCAAAGACAAGGGATAAATCTTGTGATAATAAGTCAGTCTCAAGTGATGAAACAGTTGGTTGCACTGACAACTCAGAGGATGTCATAATTCTGGAATCTGTTGATGTACATGGAGGCATTCGAACACAAACATACAGTGAAAGCTTTCAAACTACCAGTAAAAATGAACACAAGAGCCTAAACACTTTAGGGTCAGTGAATGAATTCAACAGTCATTTACATGGAAATGGAACCTCAGATCATCACAGAACAGAATCGGGGGCAGAAACTTGTGTGAAGAGCAGGGGTAACAGAAAAAGTCCTCCAGAAAATAGACAGCATATAACTCAAAATGAGAATTCTTTGAAGACATCATCCCTGAAAACACGACCAGGGGAAGACTTGGCTAATCATGATGCTGTTTCTGGAAGGAAAATTATGGCTAACTTGCAACTTACCTCTAAAAGAAGTAGCAGGTTATCATCAGATGAAAGGGAAGGGCACACTGGAGATTCTAAATCACAGGTGCAGCCAGTGAATGTGCCTGTCAGGAACATTGTTATGGAGGGCCTGTTGTATTCTGATGACTCGGAGAATCATGACAGTAAACCAAGGTCATGTTTATGGAATGCACTTGGTGCTAACAGTGACAGGTTCCGTGAACTGTTGTTAAAGGTGAAGTCAAAATCAACTTGGAGATCTGGAATAAGAAAATCATCAGAGCTGGCCCATTCCTCACGTTTATCAACAGATGTGTTGAAATGTGATGATGAAACAGTGTTATCCTCAGAGGCAGAGTTGAGTATAGCATCATCAGCTGACATACTGAAACCTGAGGAGAAAACAGAAAATACAGAATATATTGTAGTGGATGATGGAACTGATGATTCTGATATTGAAATCAATTCATTGTTAGATTTAACAGATGTTCCTCAGAGTGAACCATGCCTGGCTACAGAACAAACTGAAAGCAGAGTACAGGAGGGGTCCCTCACACTGTCAGTTGCAGAAAAATGTATATCTGCGAAGAATAAGTCAACTGTGCAAGTTTATCAGTGCCAGTCCACTGGTGAAAGTAGTTTGTTCCAAGACGTAAACAGGAGTTCCTTACCATCTGTCAGTGATGATAAAGACAGTGATATTGTAAAAACAAAGACAAATCTTGTGTGTACTAATGACTATCAGGGTAAGAGGATAAGGGGCATTTGTATGAAAGAATTTGGGAATGCACTGAAGAGCTTTCTGAACAAAATATGAAAATTTATTTATAATTATAAAGCTGAGTCTGAACTTGCCTCCAGGTTGCATGAAAATGGAACAAATGAATATTTATATGTTTCATTAAGAAAGAAACAACTCTGTATTCTGGACATATGAATGCTCTATCTACTTCCTGGGAGCAAAAAGATACTTCAAAATTTCTGTTTCAAGCCATTGCTCCATGTTCAGGTAACATTGAGTGTGTTAATACCATTTCATGGCGCCATAAGGTCTGCAGTTTGATATAGGCCTATACCATAGAAACCCTCACAAGCTGTAGAAACCCTCATGCAATATGGCATATTGAGTTAGGGTTATGATTACGGTTGCTTATCTTAGCTGGTCTTCGACCATAGTTAAAAATAATAAAACACAAAACTGTGTTTTAAGGATTTGTTTTGATCGTTTATCGAGTTATGGAATTATTGTGCATAATTATTTGATCGTCATTAGCAGAATTAATTTGCAACTTTTATGCTGTGTTGAATGAATTACAGCTGGCGGTGAAAATTGTTTGAATGGCATCTTAACTCTGCAAGTGTCAACAAAAAGTGATGACTGTCTGGATATCTATGATGACTTTTTTAACAGTATTCATGTTTGGGAACTGACTATGAAGTTTTTTCACCGGCCAAGTTATCTCCCTGTACCAAGTGTAAAACAAACATTGTAAAATAGATTTAAAAAAAAACAAAAACACTTTCTCCTGCTTTTCATGATGGAAAAAAAATGTTCAGCATGTGATGAATATTTCAAAATTTTCTGTTGTATGTTTCAGGCAACAGGGAAAAAATGATTTTCCTCCCTTTTTGCCATGCTTTTGTTCGTCAGAATGAATCATTATTTTTATTCCTTTTGGTAATACCTGGGCACATGTTACTACACATATGTATGTTTATATGATATTTGAAAAGGGATTTGAGTGCAAAGACTCAACCTGTTGTCAATTCTAAAGTTAGTAGCTATATCTATTTATGTGCAATCAGAGTGAATCCTGAAAATTCAGAAATGGGATTATGACAAGTATCTGTGTGAAATATACAGAAATATTATTTTGTTTGGAAACATAGGGACAGCTCTGAAAAACCTGTCTCCACCCCAGCAACAAATTTGTTGTTTTATTTTGTAGTCCTTTTTAAAAAACTGTATATATGAATTATTATATTAATTATGTCTACTTCTTTCTGATCCCTTCCTGCTGTCAGATATTGTGAAAAAAAAAGTTTGTGACTTATTTTCACAAATGCATGTAGCACACACTCTGCATGACATATTCTCACTCTCAGTCACATATATATATGTATATGTTTACTATTTTTCCTGGAAAGAGGTGTGATCTTCATGTAAATACCAAATGAAAATGTCTGTAGATTGAAGGAAGGGACTTTTTAAAACAATTTTTCTCGTTCTCAGTTTCCTTATGCTGTCCTACTTTTTCGTGTCAAGTTATGATAAGCATCAGCATTCTAGTCTTCCTCGACTCTTCATTGGTACATGCACACATATAAAATGTTCTTTGTCATGATTAGGACAATTTGGGTGGGGAATTTCATTATTCAGATATGTAAATCAGTATTGTTTGAATAACTGTGTTATGATCAGTCGTCTTTGAAAGAAGATACATGTAGAACATTAGTTAAAAAAAGAAAAAAGAAAAATTAAAAAAAAAAGGCTATTCCTGGTTGGATTTTTGTTTTGTTTTTATCATTATTGTTAAATGTGTACATCTTTTTGAGGTTCACAGTTTTTCTTTCAAGACATTTTTGCCCCTGCCATAACTTCCTATCTGCTATGCACATCATGTTTTATGTAAGAATATACATGTAGCCTAGTTCTTTTAATGAGATCTTCAGAAAAAAAAGCATGCCATATATACTGCCAGTTTATTTTATGTGTAAAAAATCTGCACAATATTTGTGTCTCATGAAATCAGTGTGAATACTCAATATCAAAGCTGTTCATTTTTATGCTGTGTTTTAGTTGAGATGTTGATTTCTTTTTTCTTCCTCCTTTTTACGGTCAGGTCAAATCTAAAAGCAACCACCCATTGAAACATGTTCTTTGTTAGTTCAACATCATTCCTGATGTAGAGGCCACTTCTCTCAGGGGTGAGGGTGTGGGATCCAGTTAATAGCAGACCAAAATATTTCTCTTACATGACCCTGCCGGAGCTCCATACATTCTGAATTACCCACTGATTTTTGGCACCGCAGTATGGGAGAAAAAAAAGAAAAATCCACACATTAGGCCTACATCACATCACAGTAACGGCCTGACACAAATCACTTTCGGGTCATGATCTGTCACTCAATGAGTTACTTAGCATACTTCCATTGTTTCAAAACAGCGAAAGACATTGTTTAAATATGAAAGGTTATATGTTACATGTAGGGTTTTGAAATTTACACTAAATCACTATTTTAGTGTAATTGATCATCAGAAACTGCTGTTTTTACTATTTTCTACATTTTCACAATTTAAAAACAGACAATATTCCATTGTATTCAGCATTTCGAGTACTCTTCATAAGACCTGAACTATCCAAAAGTATGGAACAACGTGTGCTCAATGTTTATAAAAAGCAATAACAGAGCAGTCTGAATGTACATTGTCCTCACTATGAAACATCTATTATTTTTTTGCACAGATCTAGGGGTTTTTGTGAAAACAATATGTCTCCCGGCCAGTTGAAATGAGACTTAAGTCGCTGGGCTAGAACGGAGAAATTAGGCTTTGAATGTGATGAGGGGGGTCAGATATCAATTTTTGTTTTATTGCAGAAATTGAAAGTGCATTTATTTCTAGACAAGGCAGTATTGGTCTTACCCTCTATTATACATATTACATGTACTTTAATAAAATCGGGTTTTTTATGAGGTAGGCATGTAGATTTATGTGTACAACAGTTCATTTAAACTCGATTTACTCGGAATTCCGCTCATTGCGGAGTGGTCACCTTTGCTTCTTTAAACTGCAATATCTCTGGCTAGAATAGAACTAGCTCAAAACTTTTTTCACTCCCTGAAAGTGTGTGAAATAAGCTTTCACATGATACCAAAAACTCCATATTTTGAAAAATCGACATACGTCTCATTTTGACTGGTTGCGAGACATATGAAATTGAGGAAAGGGTATATTCTGTCAGGAGAAAGACAGTGGTATGCGGTGTAGAGGTTATGCCTGGAGTGCTGGAAGCATTTTCCTAGAGGTGGAAAACCTATCTCAATTACAATACCTCCTGAAAAAGCTAGGCACGAGCCGGAAAGGAGTGGGTGGTAAATTTGAAACAGCCTGATTTGTGATTAAAATGCCGGTCCCTGCCTTGGATTAAAAAGTGTCAACAAACTTGCTGTTGGTCTGATATCGGAGGAAAAAAACCTGACATACTGTCACTAACTGAAGATGCCTTCTGTATCAAATGTGCGCTGACATTTCCACACTTTTGTATGGTATAGTGCTACCACAGTCACCATCAGTGTTTGAGTGTGATTGGCAGAACAGTTCAGATGATGGGCTTCAACCAGTATGGGCAAGGAAAGATTCAATTCTAGAAGACAGGCCTGAATTGCTGACCTGAAAGTGTATTAGCCAGTGCAGAACCTACATGTGCAGCTGCATCAAGAACCTTGTTTCCTACATGGTTCATGCAGTTGTCAGCTGGCCGGTGCCACAATAGCTGCAATTTAACTATCCTTGATGAAGAAACTGGAAATGAAACGGATTCATGTAAAAGCTCAGAGCTTGACAGTGGACCTGATAACTAGAAACATGTCGGCACAATCTCTCCCTCGTTCTCTCTCCTCTCTCTCTCCCTTAGTCTTTCTCTCTCATGTTACAGCAGTAGTCTATGTTAGGGAAACTGTCAAGATAACCACCAGATAGGAGGTTGAAAGACGTATACAGAACAAACGCAGTAGTCTATACCCTATCGGTCGTCGTTTGAGTTGTTGTTTCAATGGATTATGGTGTATGAAAAGAACAATGGTAAATCCTGATCTTTCAAAGGAAAATTGCCACATTTGTGTCATTATGAAGTTATGTCTGTACAGGTTGCTTCTTGTTCTCATGGGTATAGTGTCATTGGCATTACTGTATAGATGTATCACAGCTAAAACAAAACAAGACAGTATAGATTAACATTGCTTATATGCAAACTCTTAGTTATATTATGATATTTATGCATTTTGAGAAAAATGGTGATTACTGCGTAATTTGAACTATATGAATCAACAAATTACGACTAAGGTAAAATTGATATTAATCACAATTTTCATAGTTCATAATATCTATGTTTATTTCATGATAAAGCGTTTAATCTTCTTAACTGTTTGGGGCATTTAGTCACTTTACATGTTTTGACCCACTTTTCACTCGTTGACCCTGTAAGTGACCCCCAACCCCTAGGATAGGGGAGCTCCACTTGAAATGTGATCAACAGTCGATGAACTGTTCTATAGAATTAGTGGTTGCTCTTAGATTTGATAGTATCACAATTTGATAGCATCACGAACTCCCAATGAACTGCATTTTGAGAAAAATGGTGATTACTGTTGGATTTCAACTCTATAAATCAAATTAATTACCTCTAAGAATTGATATCAATTACAATTTTCATAATTCTCACATTTATGTTTATTCTATGATAAAGCATTTATTCTTTTTACTATTTGAGGCATTTAGTTACTCTACATGATTTACATTTTTATCCGTTGCACTCATTGACCCTGTGGGTGACACCCCTCCCCCTTCCAAATCCCTAAGAAAGGCAATCTCTCCCTGAAATGTGATCAAGAGTTGGTGTACTATTGTATAAAATTGGTGGTTGCTTTAGATATGATCATATCATAAACTATACACAGCGACTCCATCTCTCTGAAAACGTTGACTTTTAGTTTGGCCCAAGTGGGCGGGACAAAGCGTATCGCATTACACTAACCTGCCGGGGTACACCGCAATTATCTCTGGTCACATCTCACTGAGCACATCTACCTGTTAGTTTTACTGAGCAGTTTATTCCTGACTAAATTTTACTTTCAACCAGTTGTTACAACATTGTCCAGAGTATTAGAAGCTTAAAAAGTGTTGATCCAGCTTGCCACACCAGTCTACTTTCTAATGGTATGAGTTTTGTGACAAGATT
>JBCAUA010076574.1:0-10879 GCA_038406235.1 Peronia verruculata
GTTGGGGTTTAACGACACATCAGCACGATTACGGCTATATTGTGTCAAACACGGTAAGATACATTTACACGTCAAGAGGAAGAGAGGAAAGAGAGCGGGACAGAAGACAGGAGCGAGGAGAGAGAGAGAGGAGATGTCTTCCTCAGAATGTGGAGGATGGCACTCCATGGGAGACATCCCGCCAATGGCGGGCTTACACCGCCTGCAGATGGGAGCAGAGAACCTATTTATAAATCCCGGGCCCCCGCGGGGCGGCTGGGATGTGGACACATTCGAGCATACTGCTCACCTATGTCTGCACGGCAAGTCTATAGAACTGCTCACGTCAGGTATCAAAGGATGGCATAAATAGAATGATAACATGCTCTCCATGAGAAGGGATGGGGATTGGCTCTAACTATGTTTTAGCTTACCTAGATAATTCCATCTGGATGTGCATAGGTGAGTGCGTGCGCGTCTGTACTGCTGTCATTAAAAAACAAAATGCTATATAATTATGCTGATTATTTTAACTGCATATTACTGTATTCTTCAAAGTGATGACAATATGTGTGCTATATCACCAGTCAGATATCTATGTTATAAAATTGCAAGAAACCCACAATAGGCTTATAGACTAGAACACTACGGAATGTATCCATCTGGAATTTGGCACTCAACACTGTTGCACATGGATCTGTGTTTGTATGTACATAAACCAGAAAAAAAAGCATATTATCTTTGACGTCATTCTACAAATGCGGTAATAATTGAATAATAAACTCGCGAGGCTGCTTGATCCGAATTGTACTGTCGATAGTATGATGCGTTCAAAACACGTTTTCTTTCAGTAATATTCAGTTTAATTAACAAAAATATCAGGGTTGAGGTGCACACGCTTTGCCATACACTTTAAGTCGCAGGACTCTATATTAAAAAAATCAAGCAATAATACCCCACGGAGACCGCGGGATTTCTTCTAGTGTATATACATATATATCTATAGAGAGACAGGCAAACACGGATGAGCCAAAAGTTGGTTAACACTTTGTAGGGACGCATTTTACTTGTTTCAAAACAGTGTATTTCAATTCAATTTCTTAGTCACGATCAAATTATTTTAACTTTTCACTTACATTTAATAAAGTTAAATTTTGTAAATATTCACAACGGTTTAGAATTGGTTAGTAACAATGGTTTGGTTAGTTTTGACCTATGGCACGACACAAATTTTAATTAATTGTTCGACAATTGTTGGCCTAATTATGGCTCTCCCCATATAAAAACAAAATATGAACAAACAAACAAAATTGGTTTATCTGAAAATATTATCTACACGAAGTACAACACATATGAATATGATGCGTATATATCAGGTATGTCAAGTGTGTATGTGTGTGTGTGTATGCGTCTGCCTGTGTGCGACTGCGCGTGTGTCCTTGTGAAAATGCAGGCACGGATGCAAGGGTTTATGCTGGCTTAAGTAAAGACTGAATGAAAGAATGGAGAAGGGACGTGGGGAGGCAAAGAGAAGACAGGATAGTTAAGGTAAGAGAAGAACCGCTCTAGTTGTGTGTTCTGTTAGCGGTCAGAATAGCTGGCGTAGATCTGTAACCATGGCCGGGAGGCAGCGAAGGTACACCTGTCTGATTCCGAGCTTTGAGGTGTGTGTGTGGGGGGGGGAGGGGTTATATCTCTGGTCTTCGCTATCTACAGGTGAGATATTTACCAAAACAAGCAGCCAGTGGAACATAATATAATATGGGGTTAATTAAACACTGGGCATAAGATGTCAGTTATGTAACTCTTGGCTTCTCGCGTCCATCTGATGATCCAGTGATAGAGTGTTGTCTTGTCCTCCTGTTCATACGGGGTTACAGTGATTTTCTAACCGTGAGTACAGCCGCCCTCTTTCGTCATGGAGGATTCACTGTTTGGCCAGAGACGTTGATTTTCTTCATTTGTTAGTGTTGAAAGTTTCCATGCTAAAATGGTCTAGATTCTATACGTCGTGGATCTAGTCCTAGCGGTTGGGTCGTCGGACTCGGAATTTAACGTTCCGGGTTCGAATCCTGACAGGTCCTGACATTTTGTCCTTGGGAAAGGCAATTTACACACATTTCCTGACTCGACCCAGGTTTAAATGGAAACCCGACTATAGACAGTGATTGATATTGTTAGATTGATTTGAGCGTCTAACAGACAGCCGCCTTGTATGCTTCCCAGGAAGCTGAGAACGTTTATGAGTGTCTTCTTTGGGTCTGTCGGGGTAATAATAGATTGTAAAGCGTTTAGAGCCTGTACTTACGGGTATAAACGCTGTATAAATGCTCTCTATCATTGTCATAACAACAACAATGATAAACAGAACAGAGAACAAGGATGTAGTAACTCTCTTTGCAACTGGAGATGGTTGTGCCCCGACCTATTACCTCCCTTTGCCAGACAAAGAGGTTTTAGACAAACAGAGAACGTAAAGAAGACCAAAATCACTTTTGTGCCTTTTTGTTTGAAACATGTCTCAAGAAAAATCCCCCCTCCCCCCTTTTTTCCAGAAAGAAAAATAAGAAGAAAACAACAACAACAACAAAATAATAATAAAATAATAGTAATAAAAAAAATTAGTTAGAATGAGAATGTACTTTCTTATTGTTGTAATTTTCTCAGACTTTTTTTTTTTTTTTTGTGATCAGTCTTTCGAATGATATGAAGTAAGAGGATTTTTCTTCTCTACGCTGCTCGGTCAACACGTGTTATGCGTGACAAAGGGAAGTAATAAGACTGCACACAAAGATCCCCCATTAGCTCCAACAGGTCTGATGTTTGCGCCAATGTTTATCATTCGATATTTCGGATACCATATAACCAAGCCTCTGGCGACATGAGGATTTAGATCGTGCGTTATCTGAACTCATAGGTGTATCCCAGGATAATGGCAAGATATGCGGTAGACAGAAATTTGGGTAAGGTTTCCTCAGGTACGAGTGAGCGCTATACTCTTGAAGTGCTCACAACGAGAAAGGAACATTGTCCCAGAGCGCCGGGTCTCTTGGGGGCGGGCTGTGGTTGGTAGTGGGGAGTCAAGCTCTTCTCTCTGGGAAATGGTAAAGGTCAGATTGAGGTACTTCCGTCAGGGGGAGATAAATCTGGGGCGAAAAATGAGCCAACAAGAGGAGGTAACGACAGGTAGGCAAGTTGGGAGTGACCTCCCCCCTCGAAAGGTGACAGCTTACATAAGACTCTGTGGAGAGTTTTGAGATCGGTATGTTCGGAAATTGGCGGTAAATAGAATGATCTGAAAAAAAAAAATAGATTGTAAAGAAGTCGGAGAGACGGATGAAAGAATTACAGACGGACAAACAGACAGACAGACAGGGTGACGGGAAGATGGATGGTAGGAGTGACCGATAGATGGACTGGCGGATGGATGGATGGATGGATGGATGGATGCATGGACGGATGCATGGATAAATGATGCATGAATTTAAGTGTATCGATCAATGGATGGATGGATGGATAGATAAATAGATGGATGGATGCATGGACAGATCATGCATGAATTAAAGTGTATCGATCAATGGATGGATGAATGGATGGGTAGATAGGACAAAGAGATAGACTGAGCAACTATCAGTCTACTAGTTAGGCAGACAAACAAGGTATAAAGTGAGAGAGAGAGAGAGAGAAAGAATGTACTGTCGGCTGTGGTAAAACAAATAACTGATAGAAAACTGACAGGAATAAACAGAAGTGAGGGAGAAAATGTAAGATGAGAAACGAGTATGTAGGTGTATGAGACGCGTGAGTACTAACATGTGATCTCTGCACTGAGCGGCTTTCCAAGCCTGGCATTTTACTCAGTTCTCCTCCACGCTATCAATACCGAACGTAAACATAACCCTTGACGCCAGGCCACTGTACTTAGAAAACAAAAGCCAAATTCCTCACGAAATTTTTTTGTCGGTGGAAACAAGAGAAGCAATCAGTTTAGAAATATGAGTATTTCATGGCGATTTCATTTGGTTTGTATTACAAATAATCAGCTGTTCTTTATTCTTTAACCACAAAAACAGTATTCAGAAAATTCTGGGCATTTAGTACACAATGAAAGAGTTGAAATTTGACAACAGCTAATTGAAAATGAAAAATTTTGAGAGACTGAATAGGAGATAGACTCAGACTCTATAGCGGGAAACTTCCCAGTTAAGAAGTCACTAGTGCTATAGATCCTTTCCCCGTTCGTGTTTACTTCCGTGTTTGGATGCGAATTTTTGGTGGGCGGACGCGGAAGCGAAACGTCATAAGTGAACAACCTATAGATTGAGGCTAAATGACAAAGAAGAGAACTTTGAGTCAAAAACTGTACATGACAATGGTATCTGGTCTCGTAAGAGTAGAGTATGCTAAACACGAATACGAGTACGAATACGAATATCCAATACTTTATTTTGTTCAACAGAAACACACATGATCAGTGAGCAGCGTCTAGAATGATATGACAATGTCTGTTTAGGTACTTGTCAAGGAGTCAGTCGATCGGTGACTTATTTTCATATGTGATTCTATGCATTAAGTAACTCTCCAGTGCCATAAAAACGTTAAGCTTGCTTTACCAAATCTTACATCCGGTGTATGAGAATGACTCAGCCTAGGGTTTGGCCTGATACAGGTAAAATGGGAGATCGCTGTGCTCAGTCCTATTATTTCTCTGTACCAGACACACACACACACACACAAAAAGTGATTGAACAAGCAGTGTCAAGTGAGAAAAAAAAAATCCCTTTGGCGCTCTTTGTTTGAAACATACACCATAACAATTTTTAAAAAAAATTATGCTGTAAAAAGAATTTTTTTGTTTGTTTGTTTTGTTTGTTTTGTTTTGTTTTTGTTATAAGTTTATCATTTTTTGTTATTATTTTTTTTTTCGAATGACAAGAAGTAAAGAGGTTTCTTTTTCTCTACACTGTTTGCTAAACTCCTCTCTTGTCTGTCAAAGGGAAAGTAACAGACTTGGTCAAAATGATCTCCCCTTACACGAGTCCCTTTTATGGGAGGAGCAAATAATCTGTGGAACGATCTCCTAATGCGACAAGAGAGGATACAGCATAACGTCATCGATATCACATCTTTATCCCATTGAAGTGGTGACTATCACTTCCCGTATGTCAATTTTGATGTCCTCACACAACCTTTGACATTTAGGTAAGTTCCAGGGACATTGCTAGGATGACACCATTAGTTCATGGTTCAGTGCCTTGGTGTCTGTGCTGCTTGAAAACCCTTGAAGAATTTCAGACGTGGGAAACTAGACACTACTCTTAAATTAATACCAGACCGCTCTTGGATGAATGATCCTTCGTATTGCCGAACCCAAAGTGTTAATAACTTGGACTCTGGCAATATCAATAGTTGGGGGCTTTGCAATCAAAGGACCAGAGACTAGACCAGCTTTCCACCCAGTATCCGCTAGCTCTAGTTCTAGAAGAAATGTCCATTCAGATAATACAACACCTATCACTATTTTAGTTTCCTATTCATTTTGTCGTCTTGTCATTTTCTTTGAAGTCCGGGGCTACAAATGCCGTCGTGAAAATGTCTGTCTGTGTCGGTCTGTTTGTCTGCCTGTCTGTTTGTCTGTCTGTCTGTGTCTGGCTGGCTGGCTGGCTTTCAGTGCGAGAACAGCCAGGAAATGAAGGCTGTTCTATCGGTGAATCACCTTCCCTCCTGCTTACAGGCAGAGAAAAGACAGGTCACGTGTGCCGGAAGTCTGGGAGAGCAAATGAGAGGCTAGTGACGAAATTTGAAACTGTCTGGGGTGGAAAAGGAGAGAAAGAGAGAGAGAGAGAGAGAGAGGTTCCAGGAATGGAGGAAATGGAGGAGGAGGAGGGGGGGGATAGACCACAGAGTGTGGCGGATTGTGATAAAGAAGAGCTCAGATCGAAGACAGACATTAAAGAAAATAAAAATAGGGATGGTAGCCTATCAATTTCTGTCTCCTTGTCTGCCATACCACAAGGACAGAACGTTTGGGCGCCTGTGAGAAGAAATCTTTTTGACATTTTCTTTATGGTGTTCTTGTTACACCTCTCACGGTAACTTATTTGATGTCTTGAAATCGTTGCGCCGGTTTGTTTGTTTGTATGTCTGTGTTGCTTTCACTGTTTCCTGCTACCTCCCCTCCACCACTGCCCTGCCCCCTTTTTACTCCCCCCCCCCCCTCCCCCGAACATCATCCTTCCTCTCCCCCGATATTCCATAAGACGCTTTTTTTTTATCTTGGGCCCTTAATACAGACTCTAAGGATTTACAGACATCTTAGAAGGGAAGGCGTTTGTTTGTCTGTGTTGGGTTTTAATGACACATCAGCACGATTACGGCTATATTGTGTCAAACACGGTAAGATACGTTTGCACGTCAAGCGGTAAGAGAGCGGGACAGAAGACAGGAGCAAGGAGAGAGAGAAGCGATGTCATCCGTGGAATGTCGAGGATTCATTCCATGGGAGACATCCCACCGATGGCGGGCTTTACCCTTAGAAGGGAGAATAATCGACGAATCTGTACTATAAATCTAGAAAACAAAAACACAACAGAAACATAAATGGCTTATAGGCTCGAAAATTGCTGAATGTATCCACACGAATCTATCCTTCTTACTCTATGTATATAAACTAGAACAAAGCGTATTGTCCTTGACGTTATTCTAAAAATGCGATAATAATTCACACATTAAATTGACGAGGGTGCTTGATCCGAACTGAACGTTCGATAGAATGGCGCGTTCAAAACATGAAACACGTTTTCTTTTCTTTTCTTTTTTAGTAATATTCAGTTAAATCACCCAAAATACCAACATCGAGGTGCGCCTACATTAAAATAGTCGCATGACAGAATCTGTTTGTCCTATTATTATGAAAAAGGTCCCCAAGAAAGACTTCGGTTCTCTTGTAATATAAGAATGAATGTGTGAAGAGAAAGGAGGGGGATGGGGGGGGGGGGAGAAGATTAAAATAGAACTGGGAGACAATTGATGAAGACAAGAGAAGCAAGAAGAGGGGTCTCGCGCAAAAGTAGAGATCAGCAAGATTTCGGGACAAACTCAACGGGGTTTCCCGCAGAAAGTGTGTTTCCAACCAGGAAGTGAGGCAGACATGTGGCATTCGCAGTCTCTCGATTAGGCAAGGTGAGAATACGATATCAAATGCTTTTAACATTAGTATTTGACTCAATGAATTTGATACATCAAGCTGGGTAGGAGTGGGCTAGTTTATGCTTATGCCATTAGCCGGTACCGTCAATTTCGCCTTTAGGGTGTCAGTCTTACACTCCAAAATACTATCTGGGTCCAACTCGATGCCTAGTCTCTCAGAACGTCACACAAACAAGTCAACAAGATCCTGCTTCTTAAACCCATTTATCTCTGTCTCTCTCTCTCTCTCTCTCTCTCTCTCTCTCTCTCTCTCGTAAAGAATCTTGTACCTCTGAACAAGATTTGATGGAAAATAATTTTATAAAATACTGATAATTTACCGGCAATCAAGTACATCAACACAACCACAATGAAGACTAAGCGATACTGTTTACATGATTTTGCCTCATTTCCGGTAAGAGCCGAAAGTCATTGGTTTCAGCCGGAAACACGTCAGTCTCTTTCCTATTTAACTATTAACACTACTCACTACCATTATTTTTTGGAGAGATCTAGGTTCGATTGGTTATGAGCTGGGCATTCATAGTGAAGAGTTTTCGTCCCAAATTTCCTAATTACTGTAAGAGGGTTAAGCGAAGAAGTGAGAGGGACATTTTGGGTCGATGGAATTTTCCCAGATTTTGCTGAAGTCTATTGTTTGCTAGCCTTTCTTGTGTCCTTTTTGTTATTCCAGCTAGAGGGTTGTCTATGAACTTTGTCATGCCTTAGCACGAACGGGGATCTATCTACTTACAAACTGAAGAGTTAGGTTTTGTAAACTTATTCTGTTTAATTTGAATTCTCTTTTTTTAGTCATCTTCTTATTTTTTCATTTATCTATTTGATTATTTTTCATTGCTCATTCATAATTTATTAATCTGTACTTTTAATTTATGAATAACGTTTTATTTATACTGCTTGTTTTCTTGTTTATTGATCTCTTTTCCTTTATCTATTTATTTATTTCACTTATCATTTCGTTTTTGCTTTTTAATTTGTTTATTTATTTCTTTATTTGTCCTCCGCTTCCATCCCCTCCCCCTCCATCTGTCCATTTGTTTCTGTCTGTTTATTTTCCATTCCATTATTTGTTTGTTTTTCCCACCAGATCGCGAATGTTCCCTCACTGCCTTTCGGAAACCGTTTTTGTGCCCAGAGGAGTTGTTTCCCCTTGATGAGATGTCATATACAAGAGCCCCCACTTTGTTTAATTGATCTCGACAAAAACCAAACTGAACCCATTTAATTTAAATCAACCAAATAATCCAAAGAAAGAAAATCAGAAATCAGATCTCTGGAGGGGGGGGGGGGGGATACTACGATGCTGCTTTCTCAGTGTAATGCAATGTAATATCGTCACTGCCGTCTCAAGCTGAATATATCGCTGGCTTCAGATGAGAACATTCAGAAAACGATCTTACTTCTCCTTCCCCGTAAACCTTTGATCCTCCAACCCCCCCCCCCTTCCTAGTGCTGGATTCAGTCATTCTTTTTCTGAAGCCTTTCAACCGTAAGAAAGTAGCATTATCTCGGCTTAAACTAGCTGCCTTTTCTTTTAACGAAAATTACCTGCGTAGAAAGCCTCAATTTGGAAATTTTGCCCAGACAACGGCATTTCGCCTACTCTTCGTCGATTATTCATTGCCAGGGTTCTTGAACGCGAGTAACCTACACACCGGACCTCCGAATATATTAGCCCTTATCTGAGAAGGCTAGACGTCGGGCTTTCCCACCCAGAAGACCATTGAATCACTGAAAAAAAAAATGCAGGTTTCAGATCTTCTTATCCTTTCATCTCCCGATGGCAGGATCCGTGAATCGAATCCTCAACCCCCGAAGTGAGTTGTTAAGCACGGAGCAGACACCAAACCCCATGGCCACAGCGATCCCCTGGGATCCATTCCTCTCACGTCTCGTGTGATTTTGTCCCAGACATGAACCACAAAATTATGTGGCCATACCAGTACTCGCCGTCCTTACCAGAATTCGCTCAGTCTGCTGGAACCTTCTGGAACATTTTAATGGCGTTTCTTCATTCAGGGTTGGAAGGGGGGGGGGGGGGAGAAGCATAGAGTTTCTCTCTCTTTCTCTCTCTCTCTCTCTTTCTCTCTCTCTCTCTCTCTCTCAGACCGGTAATAGGTGACTATAATGATCACCCGGACTTCGGACCGCATATTTTGGTCGTTTTTCTTTTTTCAACCTCTGATATGTCTGTTCATCGACGTTCTTTTTTATTTTCATCCCTTCAGCTTTAATTTTCTCTTCCTCCTGTTTTCTTCTCCTTCATCTTTTTTTTTTTTCTTCTTCTTCTTTTTCTTCCTCTCTTCTTTATATTTTATTTTGTTTGTTTATTTGTTCCTTTCTTTTCTTTCTTTCTTTCTTTCTTCGGTGCCCTTTCTTCTTCTCCTCCTGTTTTTTTTTCCGCGCTATCATCTTTCTTTCATCTATCCCTCCTTCACCTCCTTTTTCATTCTTTATCTCCTAGCGATGTCTATTTCATTCAGAGCATTTGCTATAGTTTTTAAAACGGATATTTTTCTCATTTCTGAAACCTCACGGCTCACCTTGAGTCGAAAATCCCTTAACGACCTTGTCGGCTGGTACCATTACGTCACAAACTCGCTCAACCCAGAACTAATTCAGTTAGAATCAAACTTCAATGGAATAGACCCCTAATTTCATCGCACATCTGTATAATAGAGGGAATCTTCTCAAGACTGGATCAGATGGTCAGGAAAGACAGGGCAATGGGTATTGAACCGGTGATTGTGTCCCCTGAGTGATTGTGTCCCTTGCTATAACTGGAAAGTATGTTAAGGTCATTGAGAGAATCTTTAGGCCAGATAAATGAAACTGTTATGGTCGTTGTATAAGTCACGGGGTCCATTGTCACCACGTGACGTCAGCTATTGTCAGACTGGAAGGAACATGGACCAGTGGTGGTTTCATCTACTTTCTCTTTTGTCAGAACAGGCGGGTTTTGCAATGTGAAGGGTGTGACTCTTTTGTATTAAATCCGGGGGGGGGGGGGGAATTGCAAACAAGTAGCGCTTTAAGATATACTGGAAGGGAAAAGGGGGGAAAAGAGACAGAGGAAGATAAAAGAGAATGTGGACGGATGACATGAACGACTGAACGAATCTATCTTTGGAGGAATGTACTAGAAGAGTGGAAGTTTGCGAGAGATGGCGAGTGATTGCAAGTCAACCTCGAAAGAGGTGACATAAGATGATGAGTGTTCTAAAACAATATGCTACCATCACAGTCATCATCAACATCATCGTTTTACTGGAATCTTTAGAAAGACCACAAACACTGAAAACTGGTTACTAAAAATATCTTCATGAAAGAAGCCACAAGTATAAAGAAAATGAAACATAAAAGGAAAATTCTTTTTTTTTTTAACCAGGTTGGTTAAGATTTGTTTATAGTATTCGATTACCTTAAAAAGAAATGGAATCCACCATTTCAACTTTCGGTTCAGATTTTTGTTCAATTCCGCTAATTGAATTTGCTGAACAAAATTTTGTTCTGGTTACACTGTTCAGTTTTGGGAAGTGGAAATAGAGTTGGGATTCCAACATGAAAGATATCCACCATCTCGAGTTGTCATCGAATCACTTGCAAAGAAATTCAGTTTTATCTTGTTTTTAATTTAACTACTCAGTAAAAGACGACAATATTTGTTGTGATTTCGTTTGTCTGTTTGTTT
>JBCAUA010076596.1:0-10879 GCA_038406235.1 Peronia verruculata
TTTCTGTCTGGGTTTACTCCCGTAGCCTTTCACATTCCCATGCGATCTGCAAGGCAGCAGAGGTTTGTTTAATGTTTTCCATCACCTAGTTGGATTGCCTTCACTACGGCTATGGAGCCCCACCTACCCCTTTATAAATAAAGTCTCCCAAAAATAAGAATTCTGGTACCTGAGTAAGAAAATAGTTTTTAAAAAAAGGCAATACCTCGTAGTCGCAGTGCGTGATTTCAGACTCATTTCCCCTGAGCACAAGACATATGCCTGTCCTGCTCACATGTTGAGAGTCTAAACTAAGTCAATATGCATATGTGGCTCACCTGTTGAGAGAGCTCCTTCAGAGCCTGGCTCTTGTTCTCCTCAAATTTTTCCTCCAGCCTCTTGGTGAGATTGGCCATGGCCGTCGCCATCCGTTCCTCCCACATCTGCTCTGTGGCTTTCTCCTCCTTCTCCTGCTGCTGCTGTTGTTGTTGTTGTTGTTGCAACTCGGACTTGCCTGTCCACTTCTCACTGGAGCCTGGATCTGGTTTTACTTTGGATTCTGAGGCAACCTCATCTGTCTGTGCAAAGCTGCTCTCAGTTTTCTGAGGCGTGAAAAAAGAATGGACAAATTATTGAGTTTTCTTAGACATGTGGGAATAATTGATAAATTATTGAGTTTTCTGAGAGGAGAACAGATAAATTATTGAGTTTTCTGAGACACGAACTAATAAATTACTGATTTTTCTGAGTAAAGAACAGACAATATTATTGAGTTTTCTGAGACATGAGAGAAGAATAGGCAAATTATTGCCCTTTCTAAGACAAGAGGGAAGAACAGACAAATTACCGAGTTTCCTGAGACAAAAGGGAAGAACAGATAAATTACTGAGTCATCTCAGACAAGAACAGATAAATTATTGGAGTTTTCTGAGGCTCGAAAGAAGAATAGATAAAATACTGGGTTTCCTGAGACAAGAGAAGAACAGATAAATTATTGAGTTTTCTGAGGCTTGAAAGAACAGATAAAATACTGGGTTTTCTGAGATGAGGGAAGAACAGATAAATTAATGAGTTTTCTGAGACAAGAGAGAAAAACCAAAATTTATCAATACAGACAATATAGAATTTTAATACAAGTATTGCTTTTGAGTTTCCACTGCCCATAAGAATGAGTACAAAAGTGACATAATTTTACAGCTTATTATATCCAAAAATTGCTCCTTTACCACAAAAGAAAAAAAAATGAACAATAGAAGAAGGAATGGTTAGGGCACCTACCAACACTGTGGTCTGTACACCTGTCGATATTGTGGGCACAGGAGAGCTATTGGTAATTTTATCAACACTGGACGTCACGGTGTAGGATTCATCGTTGCTGTTATTCTGAAGAATAAACATAGCTTTTTTCTGCATCATCTTCAAATTTTGTAAACATCTGGCACCAATCATTTCATAGTAAATAAACAAATCCCAATCAACCATAGCACATTTAACAGAATTTTTTTTACAACATGATATGTTAAATAACTCGTGATATGGTCAAAAATTTGCCATAAGAACACTTTTCAAATATATATAGAAAAAAAAACTGATATCTTAACTCTTTCCATGCCTATCATCTACATACAGACTATCTAAATTTCTCCAACTGGGCCGATTGTCTAAATATGCCACTGCCTTGTTTATTGCAAATGTAAGGTTCCAGGATTGTCCTCAATAAGTGAAAATCCGTGAAGTAGGGATACATTTATTTTGTTGTTTACATATATTTTAAACCTTTATAAACCTTCCCCATACAGTTTTTGTGATACACTCCCATATATGTATAAGGTTAAATTGGGCTATACAAAAATACATATTTAAATATTAAAATACACTTTTAATATTTCTCTGCTGTATACTTGGTCCTCTTGTAACACAACTGGCTGAGAGCTTGAGTAACAATAATTACTTCAAGGATGTCAATCTGTCTACATAAAAAATAGGAAAACTTTTTGCCATGTCTTTAGCAATAAGTAAAACTGAAATGCAATAATGGTAAATGATACCGTATTTGGAGTCAACAGAGAAATTACTGGCAGCCAAAAAATCCATTTTCCCACAAGAGCAGGAAATCTGACATCCCTGCTACTTAATTCATTTAAGAAAACAATAATATCAAAATGATGACCACAGAAGCACTAGTATCAACTCCATCAATGCCACGCTCAGACCCCTTGCTTGTATGACTACTAACCTTTGAGGATTTCCTCCTACGCTTCTTCGCCATCTTTTCCACACTTGTTGAAGTCACTTCTCTGTTGTCAAACTCATCGTCAGATTCTGACTCCTCAGCTTTTTCTTTCTTGCGTTTAACAGCCTTTTTGTTTCGACCTGATCATTGTATGGAGGGGAATGGAAGGAGAATTAAAAGCAGGCTATAGACATGATTTCAGGCAATAACAAATATACAATTTATGTCCATTACTTCTTCAGTTTCGAAGTAATAACTCCAATGAAAACATCACACCAAAAAATCATTCGAAAATTTTTGGTCATCTTAATTCTCCAAGTTGTTTCACAACAATTAAACAACAGCAATAATGTAGAACCACATTTTTCATGACTAACAAAAAAACGTCTTTCACAGAAACTACAGAGAACATACCAAACCAAAAAAAAACTAAAATCTACAGGCTCATTTTAATGACTTAGAAATGTAATACATCTATTAATTCTTGGGCTATAGGAAAACTCATTTAATTTGCTAAATCTGCTGTTGCTCCAAATTTTTGGTCAGCAAAGACACAAACCCTTTTATAATAATTTTTACCCTTCTTTGAATTTAATGTAGAAATAAAAACACACACACACACACACACAGATGAAGGAGTCTTGGCAGTCAGAAAATTAAAAACAATGTCATGTAGCCAAGTAACAAAAGCTTACATTGCAATTTTTTTTCTAAGTACATTGCAATGACAAGAATTATACTCAGATGATTTTCTCTCTTATCTACAAGATAAAACAATGGTCAGGTTTCCCTGCATGTTTTCACTGAGATGGATTAGTTTGAAACTGATGTTGTTTTCTTCCATTATCACTGTAACAAAAGTAAATTGCGACAGGTCTGTAAGAGGTAATATTTTGGTAGGAAAATGATTGTCTTTCTTCACTTTTATAGACCAAGTGATTATTTGTTTGTGTTTACTTTTACAGGCCATCATCATAATTATGGGCACTCTTGTGTGAACAAGGCCTCGGTCTGTCTCACCTAGGGAAGTCGCAACTTGAAAGTGTAAAAATGGCACATAGATTGCTGCCTTCCAATTATTTAGGGACATGATTATGATTATTCAAATAAGTCTTCAGAACGTACCCTAGCCCTAACCCTACAATCAAATACTGATGTGTTGTCATTGTTTGATTGTAGGGGTAGAGGGGCTTGGTTATGTTCTAATAGACTTAAATTAGCAATCATAATCATACCCCTTTGTAACTGAAAGGTAGTAATCCATATGTGTCATTTCGACTTTGAAGTTGCAACTTCCATTGTAGAGATAGGTAGGGACCACATACACATAGGAGTGCCTGATTATAGATATACTGAGTCCATAAAACCAAGTGACAAGAGTCTACCTTGTGAGATTTCTTTTCTTCTGGCAGGGGATTTCTTGGCTGCAATTTTCCTCACAGGTTCTGCCTCCTCCTCCTCTTCCTCAAAAGAGACGTCCTCTGTAAACTCTTTCTCCTGCGGCACCTCCATGTCTTCTTGTTCCTCCTCTTCTTCCTCTGGTTCTTCCTCTTCTTCTTCCTCCTCTTCAACCTCATCCTCAGACTCTTGTTTCTCACCGTTGGTTGCTGCCAACTCTTGCTCTCTCTCCTCTAAAATGTCCTGGTGCCTTCTCAGCTCTTTCATAGACTTTGTGAATCCTGGAGATATTTGATAAATGAACATAATTAATTCGAAACGCACAAAGAAAAAAGGAAGACATGTCATGGAAATGTTCCCAGAATCTGATTCTACAGCAAATACCCAAAAGTCCAACAGACTGGACACTAAACGCCTTGTCGTGAAATTCGGCTAAAAAAAACTACAGATTATGATCCATAGATCTGTAAATGGCCCCTTACAAGATTGTCTGAATTTTTTCACTGACTGAAAAAACAGCATTTATGATGTGTTTGTGTATAAGGTGGAGGGGCTTAAAATGCTTTTAAGCAGAATGTCGGAATTCCGATGATTGTCAGCAAGGGTTCAATCCAATGCTGCCAAACAGCATAAAAATGATAAAAGCAGTGCAGGCATTATTCTCAAAAGGCATATAAGAAAGAAAAGTTTAAAGAATCAGGATGGAATTTCACGAGAGAACATATTCAGTATGCAGCCAAATTAAGCAGATTTGCATTATGACTAGCAAATGAGAATGAAAGACTAACACTGTCTCTATCCTACATGAGCCAGTTCTATGCCAACATATCCAAATTCTAAGTGTAATTTGAACTCTGTACATGTACGTCTTCCACAGATAAACTTCTTTTACAATTAGTTTGAAATCTACCTATAACTAAATCTCCCACAAACAAATTCTCTCTCCCAGCATGAAAGTATCTCTGTCTCCCTTGATCCTCGATAAAACTACTACTGATAACTTTTTCCAAACTAAAAATTTCTCACTTCTTCCGGGCACAAAAACAGAACATCTTGTATTTAACTGTGACAGAAACTCTAGACACAACTGTCTCTAAGAGAATGTCATAATACTAAACAAATGCCTGTTGGATCACAATAGGAGAACCCAACATTTCAGGAATAATCCAACATGGAAATGCATCAGGCCTTTTCCTATGCCATTAAATCAATAACACTACTCACAACTATTATTATTTGGAGGGCACTTAGGTTCAATAAGCTATGAGTCTGTCACTCAACTCATAGTGAAAAGCTCTAGTCATAAATTTCCTGCCCACCCTAACGGGGTCAAACCAAAAAGTGAGGCAAACTTACAGCTGAGGCAAGGCCAAGGTAATGAGTCAATGGGATTTCCAGTGATATTGGTGACTTCTATTCATTATTTGTTGTGTTTGAAATCCTCCTCTACAGCTTGCAAACTTCCGGTTAGATCTGACCATAACTCAGAGAAGCCTGACCAATGACCTACCTGCTGTTTTCTTGATGGTCATAGCTTTGAGATCTGTGGTGATGGGTTTGATGTATTCTGCAGGTATCACAGCTCTGGAAGACAAGCAGGAATTGACATTATTTGACCATCACAGGGCACACAATTGCACCAAACACTGGATAAATCTATAAACTGCACATAACTGAAGTTACAAAGATCAGTATCCTGTTATGGATCTTTGAAACTAGCTTTTAACGATTCCACTTTGCAGATATTTCATAACTCTGGGCATGATCTTAATCTAACATTTATGAGATGGGACATGATGAAATCAGGTTTCTCTCACATTTTGAGCGCATTGGTATCTCTGTGAAGAATATTCTTTTCCCTTTCTGTGTGTGAACAATTTTTGTTTTACCGAAAGCTGAAGTCAAGAGATTGGCAATTAACAAAGATGGAAGTGACCTGTTGCTACTGTTAAACTCAGTGAAAAAAATGGCTGATTACTTCTGTTAATCCTCATCTGACGGTGCCATTAGATTACAATTTTTGGCCAATCACTCAATCTATTTCAGCAAATTTTACTCTGAAATGCATTTTTAGACTGATATAGAAGAGTTCTGTGAAAAAAAAAAAAAAATTGTGTTAAAAATTCATTCACTGCTGAAAAACACACGATTTTTCTGGTTGCCTCAGCAAAAAGATTGAGAAAGATGTGCAAGAGCACACAAACCTCCTCTACAGATCTTGAAAACACAACTAGTCATGCAAGCGGCTCAGCCCATATTTTGTAATGACGGGAGAAAGACCATACACACTAGGAGAGGGTGTGGCTGTGCACTCATTTTTTAGTGATGCAAAGGAGAGAGAGTCAGTCTTATCTGTATAGTGTCTTAGCTTGCATGAAGCATCTGAGATGGGAATGGCTACAGATCCCCCTGATTTGTGGTCAGCATTAACCAGTGTACAGAAAAAACGTCCAGGATTAGCTGGAGTATCTCTGTGCAATTTTTACACCTGTGCTCACCTTTGATGCCAGCCCCCAAAGAAACGGACATCAGATTTACCACCCAGGTCCTTGACAACTTTGGCCGGCCAATAACTGTAACCTTTTTGTTTTGCATATACGAGTTCATGGGGAGGATTCTGGAGAAAAGAAAAAACAGATCAACTACAACAGTTATAAATACTGCAGGCTATATACAAATTGGAGCATCTCTACACCATTTCACAAGCAACTTTTGATAGAAGGTTGTCTCATAATGATCTATGTCCATTATCTTATACTGTGCTGCTGTGGGAGATGTACAGTTTTCAATTTCTCAGTTTGAGAAATATCAAAAATCTATACATTCCATTTCAAAAGTATCGTTTCATATAGGTAATTCTCAGTTTCACAGATACCATATCTATGGGATATTCAGATATTCAGGAATATCAAACTCTAAGATATAGTCTCAAAAACTGAGGAATGGCAACATTCTTAAGGCTAAGGAATGTCATGATTTATCAGATGGTCTCAACTTCAAGAACATGATAATGTTTGTTATTTCTGCTGCTGTCAATTTGTATTGTGCTCATATCTTTCTTTTTGTGTTCACATATTTAGCAAGATCACTTTCATCTCTGCTTTCAAACATGGCAAAAACTTCATGTGTTTTGCAGCAAAGATACTTTGTAAGAAATACCATGTATGCCTGTATATAAAAATTAGGTCATATTATATTTAGATTCCTTCTCTAAATGGATCTGGCAATCATCAATAAACTTTCAATCGCTAATAAACTTATCAACTTTATGGGTAGTTAATATCATACACCATTACATAAATAAAAAGACAATTCCGTGACCACTGCGATGGTGACTTACGCATGGCTGTGAGAACCAGTCTTCAGGTTTAGCATTGGACATATAGTAGCAGTTTGGGCACAGTTCAATTTCATCTAACTGAAACAGAGATCATACATACAACAAACTTTTAGCATGAAAAAGTAAACATTGAAGACTTCATGAACTTCCTAAAAGGGTAGAAAAAAACTTGAAATGTTGCTATCTATTACAATGTTAGCATTCATTAAGTGTGCGATCCTGTATTTAAGGATAGAGAAGAAATGCCTTGCAGCCAGTCACTTTGCGTTGTAAGTCTTTGGAACAAAGAAATCAGGGGCTGACCATTGATTATGATGAAGTTAGCCTGCTATTCATGTTTAGGTATTTAAATGGAAGAGAACATTAATTCATCTTTCACAGTAAAAAATTGCTGATATGGACAGATTATAAGGATAATCTGTATTGGGGTTTAACAGCACATCAGCACGATCACGGCTATATTGTGCCAAACATGGTAAGAAATAGTTATACGTCAAAAAGAACAGAGGAAAAAGAGTCGGACAGAAGACAGGAGCAAGGAGAATGAGATGTCATCCCCGGAACGTCGAGGATGGCATTCCATAGGAGATATCCCACTGATGGCAGGCTTTCACTGTCTGCAGGTGGGAGCAAAGGACGTATTATATATTCCGGGCCCTTTATGACGCAGCTTCTTTAGGCAAAACAGAAAGAGTCTTTTATTTTTTTCAGCTACACTGCGTTGTAATCTTATTATTAAATGACAAACTTGAGACTTCTCTTTCCCCTTCTTGGTGTTCTCAGCATTACTTTACACACCAGTTTAACTCTTATTACCCGAAGAGACGACTCAGTCCTCATTATTTCAGGGCATGGCAGCTGAAGTGATGACTTAGTCATCATTTGAGATGACATGAGGATAGCCTCAAAAACACCCTGCTACACGGCCATAGATAGAACCAATTGAAAATTTAAAAAGCTCTATGATGGAAAACTATCAGAAACTGCTTGAAAAAGCAGAAGATTTGTGTATGTGCTATATTCTTATATACCTCAATTTAAGAAATTTATGTACAGAATTAATTCAAGCAAAACCAGAAAAATTACTTAATGGGTAACAAGAGTTAACAAACTGACCTCATGCAATGACAGTAGTGACTAGTCACAGCTCTTGCCAATATAATTACTTACATCATATCTACAGTCTTTCACCATGATCACAGCTAGGTCTGTCATGCCGCCTTTCTCCTCTGTGTGCGAGAGAGAGAAAAAAAAAAAAAAATCAAAACAGTGTGTATATGTTTGAAATTCTTTCAGTGACCTACTGCCTCTGCCCCCTATAACAAAAAACAGACCCTGAAGAATAAATTTACCACATGATCGATTGCTAAATTTGATATTTTCTCAGTGACCAAAAAAAAAAAAAAAAAACACACAACAAAAACGAAGAATAAATTCGCTACTCATTGCATAGCATGAGTCCACAAGGTGACCTTACAAAACCAGTTAACCACAGTCTATTCTATTCCATACAGTCACAATTTTGATGTATATGAGGATCAAGGAGTAATTGCTTCATTTTTTTTTTCTTTTTTAATACAGGACAATAATGTGTGGTTTTCCAACACTCAGTAAGTCAATCTTCAAACGTTTAGAATAAATTTTCTCACTGGCTAATTTGAAAGCTCAGCCACATTAACTTTAATAATGTACATGGAACAAATCAGGTTTTCAATAAGCAAAATAGCATTCCAAGTAGCAAAGGATACTATAATTAGGTATTGAATGGAAAGTTCTTCTCAATTTCTGAGAAGTGACCAAAAAAAAACAACAAACAAACAAACCCTGATTTACAGAGTTTTAGACAACCACTCTTCAATTCTACATATCTACCAAAAATTCTTGTGTACCCCAAGAAGTTCTTCAAAAACAATTTATGCTCAGATATGCTCAGTCACCTGTGTTTTAAGTTTATCAATGTTTGTGAAGTTCATAAATATTTTTTTTTTAAATGATCCTGTTTTCATCAGCCACTCCTCCTAGCCATGCAAACCATTAGCGTGGTATTATTTCTTCAGAATTGTCAAATCCAATGATATTCCCAACAATTGACCCACCTCCGAAGATGAGAGTGCAGTTGTGGAGAACTGTGCGAGCATCAGCATAGAATTCTTCTAGGCATTTGTAGCGAGAAGCCTGGACTTTCTGTTCCATACGATTTAAGTCCATTTTGTGGTAAACATATCTTCGGAAGTCATCTGCATTTGCCCTGATACCAATTTTATGCAACTCTCTTGTCTGGAAAGAAAGGAGTTTAGGGTGATCAAGTATCTAGTTGTAGCAATCAGTTAAAATCAATCACGGTAAGTTATCAAACATTATCGGCTTCATCATACCAGCTAACCTTTTTCTTCACCGAGTGGCATATATATAAATTAAACATTTTATTACAAAATAAATAATCATCACGTAATTTCCTGAAATAAAAAGAACAAAAATCTCAGGATCATATATCTACATATATCTGTATATACTGGATGTCCGCAAAGTTTTGATGTAGTCTGGCTGAAAACAACTCTGTGATGACAACTCTATGACCTGGATGTATTGAAGATTGCTATTGTGTGTGCAGGGAAATAAAGATCCGATTTCCCTAGTTTACTCTAACCATACAGCTTTTCTTTTCTTTTTTTTTTTTTTTTTAAATAATGGCATAGAAACTTCAGGCACACCCTGCATATATAAATATAAACAGGCTACTACAACTTATATACAGAAGATTAAATTCCAACCTTTTCTCTCAGACGGAGAATAGTGTAGCTTAGGAGGGTGTTCAGCATCTTCTTCTTCATCTTGTTCTTCTTTCTGCTTGCCTTGGAAAGGAAGAAATAAATCAGAGATCACCCATCAATATCAGCGGTCATGTCAAATGCAGATTTTAATATCTCATTTTCATTTTGCTGCTACTCACATGCAGGTGTTTTACAAAACTGATTGATAATAATTAGTCTCCATGTGGCCTATGATCTGTTCAATATTATTTGCTTTTGAACAAGATGAAAATTGCATGCATATAGACTTCTAAATTTAGTAAATTACGCTTAATCATTTTTCATTTTCTAAAGTAGTAATTGCTTTCAGGGACTTTCAATGGTGAAAACAAATTATGCACATTTTGTAATTTACACACTGGGTAAAAAAAACAAAAAAACTTGCAAACGTTTGAGAAATTCAGATCACTGTAAGACTGACCTGCATGGCAGAGCTATCTATTGATTAGCAGTTTTATATATTGTAGGTCGACTGATGAAATCATGAATTTCAAAAGAGGGAAATTCTACACTTTGTTGAATTCATGATTTGATCGGGCATTTTTTTATTCACACTCTAATTATGATGTAATATTTCAGATATAATTTTCAAAACTGACTAAGTGTCGAAGTATGCAATGTATTTTACTATAGAAGTATTGGTCTGTGAGAAAACATGACTTCGTCAAAAAATGTGAAATTCAAAATTTCATCAGTCGAACAACGATATGGAAAATATGTCTGAAGTACCAGCCCTGTATAAGTGAACAACTAAAACAGGGAGGATTATTATTTTGTTCACCTTCCCTGTTTACAGTTTTATCTCTCAATAATGCAGTAACATGAGCCTACAATACCAGCAATTTAGTTCCAGAAAGTCTTAGGAAGGAAACTGTGCACAGATTCTTCAAGGGCAAAAGTTATGTTTAAAGTGGTGACAGAGAGGAAAAAGTGCATAGTAGACAGTGACTGCTGAGGAAGGTAAAGGTGTATAGATTAGAAATCAATATGCCTACAGTGGCAAGTTTGACATAAATTTTGCTTTATGTGCTGCTTTTGTCCAAAAGAATGTTGGGGGGGGGGGGGGGGGGGGGGGAACTTGAAAGGGTTAAAAACCCTCCCCCTTCAAACACTTTCTCT